>JAODAL010004225.1:0-159943 GCA_025379985.1 Phyllomedusa bahiana | reverse complement strand
GGCCAGGGGAAGATCGGGACGGGCTATCGGCCGCACTGTGTATTCCTCCCCTGACTATGAGAGACGCTGCTCTGAAGCCACAGACTGTGCCGTTTTTGTTCTGACAGCATCCTTCATAGATCAGTGGGCCCCAGTGCACTGCTGGGAGGAGGGGGACGGAGGCACATAGCTCTCCTCTCCTCAGCAGAGCACTGTCTGAAGTGAGCAGACTGCCAGCCATACTTGCCACCTTTTGAAAGTGGTCTTCAGGGTTATTTAGAGTTGTGGGCATGCTTATTGCATAAAAAAGCCCCCTTTCTTACAAACCTCACCCCTTCACAAAGGCACAGCTAATACAAGCAACTGTGTAACTGCTATGGCAGAAAACTAATTAAGGGGTTTGGCTTCAGCATCAAGGAGATTTGGGAGATACCGCCAAACTGTGTCTGAACCTAAACCATTACATTTCTGCCACCATGCATTGATTATATATGGATAGATTACAGTTAAATTACATCCAGTGACTCACAGGAGATGTCTTCTCTGATGGGAGTCGTTCTTTTTACCTTTTCTTCTCCATCTGGTCTAGATTGCCATGCTGATTTCTACAGCCTACAGCTTACCGGCAGGGTGGATATTACTAATTGGTGAACAGGATTAGCGTAAAGTATACATTAAAAAATTCTATGGTTCACAGCTCATAATTGTGGAATTTACCACACAAGCATCTTAGATTTGTCACTTTTCACTCCCACATTGCTTTTTTTTAAAAAAAAAATTAATTATTTATTAATTGATTACAGTGATTGCATATTTTTTTTTTGATTTTCAATAAATAAATTAAAAAAATTAAACGTAGGGTCCCCTCATATTTTCATAACCAGCACCCAAAGGTAAAACCAGCAGCTGAAGCCTGATACTATTGGGATGGGAAGGTCTACAGATATTGGGCCCTTTCCACCCTAAAATCACCAGCTGAAAATTGCCCTAGAAGCTAGCCTTCATGCTTCTGACATTTACCTAGCTCTTCTCAATACTCCTGGTGCTTTGGGTACTGGGGTTAGTGTCAACTTTGTTTTTGTATTGTGGAACAAGAACTGCCTCTGACTGACACCAAACCCCAGTGATAGTAATGTAGAGGCGTCTGTCAGCTGCCTCCATTACTAACTCTGTGATTAAATGGAAAAAAAAAACACAACAACACTAAACACACATTTGTTTTTAATTAATTAAACACTCTCTGACACCAACCATCTTAAAACCATTTTATTAAGAAAATAGATCCAAGGCTGATCCGACGTAGTCCGCTGAATCCAAAGTAGTCCAAAAGGGAAACCTGTAAATACAAAGAAATCGTACACGCATACACATACATAGCTTAGATAGCCTATTCAGTGTACAGGGAAGCTGGATAATGCCCACCCCCCACAAGTGGCACCAGTGTTTTTCTATCATAGGAAAGCTGGGTGCCTCTTGTGGGGGAAGGGGCATTACCTAACTTTTCTGGACACTGGATAGTCTATCCAGTGTTCAGGAGAGTTTGGTGATATCCCATCCCCACATGGGACACACAGTTTTCCTACCTTACAAAAGCTGTGTGTCACCTGTTGGGGACGGGCTTCACCGAGCTTCAGCTACTGGAGGTTCCCCAACTGAGTCGGGAATGCTGGAAATCCCTGCTATTTGCCAGACTCTCCCGCACGATAACAGAGAGTTGTCAAGTTGTTTGACTTTGCTATATAGGTCACCAAATGTTAGCCTTATCTGCCATAGTTCACATGGTCACATGCTTATGGGTCCAAACCATACTTGACAACCTTTTAGAAGACTAATCTGGGAAATCTTACCTCCACCCAAGATCCCCTCCTGAAATGCACATTTGGACAAGGTTTGAGTAAATCTCATCCATTTTGGATCCCAGTTCTGGGAGATTTCCAGTAGAACTGGGTATGGTCAGAACATTGACAAACCCACATCTATATTATGGAGTGGGATAATATGACGAGTAGTAATCATGTTACTATGTATCACGCTGGAGACCTTCCTTTTTCGGGTCACATCACATCCCAGGCCTGGAGACCTCACACAGTAGATGAGCTGCAGTTCTATGACACCGGTTAATATTTTATGTTCTGTGTACATGTCAGCGAGATGAGAAAATAATGATATCATATCCTTGAGATGTAATGGAAAAAAGGGTTTAACATGTCAGCTTCACGGCTCAGCGACTTCAGGCTTATTGTATTGGATTCAATGGGGGAGGTTAATCAAAACCAGCGCAAGGGAAAAGTGAAGCTGTTCCCTACAGTAACCGACTGGATTCTAGAATTTGGTAATCAGATTGGTTGCTATGGGCGACAGCTCCAGTTCCACTTCTTGTACCAGTTTTGATAAATCTCCCACAATGGGTCTTATGTATAAAAACGGTCTAAGCATAAGACTGCCATTGTTTCTCCAAGCACTATGACAAATGAAAGCTGAGCTCTGATTGGTTGCTATGAACTATGAGAAAGCTAAAATGACAGCATAAGCGGCAATGATTGATGGTGTAAGAATAGCGCTTTATATCAGAGAACACTCATGGTAGGGCTGGAGAACAGAAAGCCACCACCTTCCTATTTCATACAAAAGGTGCATCGTTCCTGGACCCGAATGGAACCCCTTAACCTCCGGGCACCATAACAGTTGCTTTGTCTGCTATGGCTATAATTACGCTTAGGCCTTGTTCACACGGCTTATAGCCCGACGTAATTGCGTGGCCGGATTTCGCCCCGCAATTACGCCGGCAGCCGTGCAGCGGGGCGGGGGGGTCGGCAGCTCCCCGGCCCCATAGACACTCATTATTCACGGCGCATACGCGACGTAAATAATATGCATGTCACTTTCTCCCCCCCTCGGCGGATTCGCCGAGCGGGGAGGAGAGATAGAATCCATAGTTCTCTATGGGAACTGTGGATTACCGTAGTTACTGGGACGGATTGGAGCCGTACTGCAGCGCAAATCCAGCACGCAGTACGACTCCAATCAGCGCCCAAATAAGCCGTGTGAACGAGGGCTTATGGGCCTGTTTCCTATATATGTTGGAGGTTCCGTTCCGAGCCTCGGTGGTGCCAGAACCGTTACATGATGGACCCCAACAATGCCTTATGGACCCTTTGACTAAAATGTAATCTGTCAGATCTCTGTCAATGTGTCCATCGTTTTAAAGGGAATTTATCATAAAAAAAATTACTTATTATTTTACTCATTTTTTAAAATTTTTTATGAATTTTTGGTTATGTTTTTTTTTTAGTTTTCCATATCACTTTCAATATTTTTTAAATAATTTTTAAGTTCTGCAGTTTTCACTTTGGCCACTAAGCCTAATAATAGTCTGACACTTCCTGTTCTGTAGAGAGAGATTTTCAGCAGTCTCCTCATTATCGGCACAAGCAGGGTCAAACTGAAAGGTGTGTACTATCCGTCAGTGGAGTAATTGCCCCGATAAAGGACGGCTCCGCTTTTGTGACAGATAATATCACTATATACGTGTATAAACACCTTAAATCCCAGCTATCCCAACGCGTTTCCCCCCGTACTGTTTTAGGGTTCATCAGGGGATTCAAAAAACTCTCGCTGTGGAAAAAGAGTACGCTATATACAACGCATATACAACCTATCTTAAATACATATACTTCCTATACGAGTTCAATAGGAAGACTGATACTTAGCTTAGAAGCTGTCAGGTATAAGTATGATACTCCCCGCAGCTCCTTTGGTATGCTGGCACCAGGATAAGAGGGATACAGAGCAAATCGTCTCTGCTTCCCTTAAATGCCTCTAATGGCCCCCCCAAATGTATAACGGACAAGCCCCTAATTTTTCCAAATTGGTATATTCTACTTTATATAGCTATTGCCGGTTCCTTTGAAGGTTAATTTACCCGACGTTCCGGATATTAGACTGCGCATGTCCGGAAGAGAAAAGCATGTCCCTTCCGGTTAATGCTGCCGGGAATGATACTGCGCATGTCTGAGAATCAGCCCAGACCATGCGGCGCCCGGCGTTCTCAAAGCTTCACTGCGCATGTCTGAAAACCAGATACGTGTCACTTCCGGGTAGTGCTGCCGGGATCGTCACCGTACATATTAAAAGGCACAGCTCGACCTCTGCACCGGAGCTCAAAATACGTGCCTAGCTAAAGACTCACTACAGCGGCGGCGCAGATAACTCGTCGCCACCCCATATACTCACATTTATATAGATAGCTAGTTAGTGTGACGGGACGTCTCGCCTTAGTTTTCAAAATTTCCCAAAGCAATTACTGTACAACCGACATACATAGGTTAATAGGAGCTTAAATACAGGGCCAAAAGTTTCGGGGTACAAAATTCACTGTCCTCAGCTGACTTGAATTATCAGACTGTAGGTAATCAATGAATATAATGAAAAAATCATAATATGATGCTAATACATATCCGATGGTCAGATCTGAACAGTTAATAGTGGTCCTCTGTGGAGAGTGCAAACAAGACAGAGCAGAGTGAACAGGCCCAAAGCAGAGTCTATTCAATAAAGCAACCAAATTGCAAAGACTCATTGAGGCCCTTTGGATGAACAGAATCCATACGATAAATCCATTGGGCCTCCTTACACAGAATTCGTCTATCCCATTCCCCTCCTCTGGGGGATGGTCTCACGACCTCTAAGATGAGAAAACGCAGAGATTCCCATTCACCATTATGATGTTCCCACACATGTCGGGCTACTGGCGTGTCTCTCCTATTTCGTATATCCCCCAGATGTTCTCCCACCCTTCTTTTGAATATTCTCCTTGTTTTTCCAATATAGTTAAGTGGGCAAGGGCATATACACATATAGACTACTCCTTCTGTCCTACAGTTGGCAAAATCACGAATGAAAAATTGTTTTCCATTAGAGGCACTTGTGAAGGATTTAGTTTGTAATATGTATGGGCAGGCTACACATCTCTGCCCACATTTAAACATACCAATCGGTCTCCTTTCCAGCCACGTACCTTGAGGGGGTGTTGATGTATAGTGACTATGGATCAGTCTATCCTTGATGGATCTACCCCTCCGATAGGTTATCAAAGGGGTTGAGGGAAGATATCCTTTTAGATCCTTATCCAACTTTAAAATTCCCCAATATTTTTTAAGGATATTACACACTTCTAAATTTCTGTCATCAAAGGTTGCAACTATACGTGCCTTATTATTGTCTTTATTTTCTTGGATTTTACCTTGTAGCAGAGTTGTCCTATTTTGTTTTTGTGCATGCCTGAAAGCTGATTCAAGGACTCTTGAGGGATATCCTCGATTAAGAAATCTCTCTCCCAAAATACCTGACTGTCTCCTAAAGTCCTCATCTCTGGAGCAGTTTCTCTTTACTCTCAGAAATTGACCCTTCGGTATTCCTCTCCTACAGGGCAATGGATGGTAACTTTCCCAGTGTAACAGGCTGTTAGTTGCTGTAGGTTTCCTATACATATCTGTATGGATATTACCATTTGAATCTTTAATGATGAGGACATCCAAGAAGGGTAAGCATCTTTCCTGCATTTCAAATGTGAAATGCATACCGATTTTGTTTTTGTTAAGTTGTGTAACAAACTCCTCAAAGTGACACCTTGTACCTTCCCATAGGATGATGATGTCATCAATGTACCTCCCCCAGAATAAAATCTGGGGGGGCCATTGATCATCTCCTGGTTGGGATACCAAGGTGGCCTCCCACCAGCCCAGGAACAGATTTGCATATGTGGGAGCGCAAGGGCTCCCCATTGCGGTGCCCCTGAGCTGGTGGAAGGTCTTGTTGCAAAAGACAAAATAATTATGTCTTAGCACAAAGTCAAGTAATTTGATGACAAAAGCACTATGAGCCTGAAATTCTATACTTCTTGTAGACAAAAAATATTCTACTGCCCGGATACCATTTTCATGTGGGATATTACTATATAAGCTTTCTACATCTATAGAGCCCAATAGTACTTCTTTGCTAACTGTAATCCCGTCCAATCTACGCAGAAGATCAGAAGTGTCTCTTATGTAAGATGGCAGTGTGGTTACAAAATCCTGCAAGATGTTATCTATATAGATCCCCACATTTTGCGTTATTGATCCTACACCCGAGACTATTGGTCTGCCTTTTAGCGGGGTATAACCCTTATGGATCTTAGGGATCGAGTAGAATGTAGGTATTTGGGGATTAGAGGGCATCATGAATTTAAATTCTGTGTTTGATATCAGGCCTGTCTCTAAGCCCTCCACAAGTATCCTTTCTAATTCCATAATAAAGGTTGTTGTTGGGTCTGAAGGTAAAATATCATAATGCCTTTTGTCCTTTGCAAATAGTCTCAAAAGAACTCCGTGATCTGGGCGAACAGAGGTTACCATTCCATAATAATCTCAATAGAGAGGAATTAGAAGCATTGTCAGCACTGGAACGGGATAAGTCTATAATCATCAAACCCTCCGATAAGCGGGGAAATATAGTTATATTAAATCATGATATGTATAAACAAATGTGTAACGATCTTCTCAAGGACAAAAGGCATTATGATATTTTACCTTCAGACCCAACAACAACCTTTATTATGGAATTAGAAAGGATACTTGTGGAGATGATCAATGGCTCCCCCAGATTTTATTCTGGGGGAGGTACATTGATGACATCATCATCCTATGGGAAGGTGCAAGGTGTCACTTTGAGGAGTTTGTTACACAACTTAACAAAAACAAAATCGGTATGCATTTCACATTTGAAATGCAGGAAAGATGCTTACCCTTCTTGGATGTCCTCATCATTAAAGATTCAAATGGTAATATCCATACAGATATGTATAGGAAACCTACAGCAACTAACAGCCTGTTACACTGGGAAAGTTACCATCCATTGCCCTGTAGGAGAGGAATACCGAAGGGTCAATTTCTGAGAGTAAAGAGAAACTGCTCCAGAGATGAGGACTTTAGGAGACAGTCAGGTATTTTGGGAGAGAGATTTCTTAATCGAGGATATCCCTCAAGAGTCCTTGAATCAGCTTTCAGGCATGCACAAAAACAAAATAGGACAACTCTGCTACAAGGTAAAATCCAAGAAAATAAAGACAACAATAAGGCACGTATAGTTGCAACCTTTGATGACAGAAATTTAGAAGTGTGTAATATCCTTAAAAAATACTGGGGAATTTTAAAGTTGGATAAGGATCTAAAAGGATATCTTCCCTCAACCCCTTTGATAACCTATCGGAGGGGTAGATCCATCAAGGATAGACTGATCCATAGTCACTATACATCAACACCCCCTCAAGGCACGTGGCTGGAAAGGAGACCGATTGGTATGTTTAAATGTGGGCAGAGATGTGTAGCCTGCCCATACATATTACAAACTAAATCCTTCAAAATTGACTCTAATGGAAAACTATTTTTCATTCGTGATTTTGCCAACTGTAGGACAGAAGGAGTAGTCTATATGTGTATATGCCCTTGCCCACTTAACTATATTGGAAAAACAAGGAGAATATTCAAAAGAAGGGTGGGAGAACATCTGGGGGATATACGAAATAGGAGAGACACGCCAGTAGCCCGACATGTGTGGGAACATCATAATGGTGAATGGGAATCTCTGCGTTTTCTCATCTTAGAGGTCGTGAGACCATCCCCCAGAGGAGGGGAATGGGATAGACGAATTCTGTGTAAGGAGGCCCAATGGATTTATCGTATGGATTCTGTTCATCCAAAGGGCCTCAATGAGTCTTTGCAATTTGGTTGCTTTATTGAATAGACTCTGCTTTGGGCCTGTTCACTCTGCTCTGTCTTGTTCGCACTCTCCACAGAGGACCACTATTAACTGTTCAGATTTGACCATCGGATATGTATTAGCATCATATTATGATTTTTTCATTATATTCATTGATTACCTACAGTCTGATAATTCAAGTCAGCTGAGGACAGTGAATTTTGTACCCCGAAACTTTTGGCCCTGTATTTAAGCTCCTATTAACCTATGTATGTCGGTTGTACAGTAATTGCTTTGGGAAATTTTGAAAACTAAGGCGAGACGTCCCGTCATAATAACTAGCTATCTATATAAATGTGAGTATATGGGGTGGCGACGAGTTATCTGCGCCGCCGCTGTAGCGAGTCTTTAGCTAGGCACGTATTTTGAGCTCCGGCGCAGAGGTCGAGCTGTGCCTTTAAATATGTACGGTGACGATCCCGGCAGCACTACCCGGAAGTGACACGTATCTTGTTTTCAGACATGCGCAGTGAAGCTTTTAGAACGCCGGGCGCCGCATGGTCTGGGCTGGTTCTCAGACATGCGCAGTATCATTCCCGGCAGCATTAACCGGAAAGGACATGCTTTTCTCTTCCGGACATGCGCAGTCTAATATCCGGAACGCCGGGTAAATCAACCTTCAAAGGAACCCGGCAATAGGTATAAAGTAGAATATACCAATTTGGAAACATTAGGGGCTTGTCCGTTATACATTTGAGGGGCCATTAGAGGCATTTAAGGGAAGCAGAGACGATTTGCTCTGTATCCCTCTTATCCTGGGTGCCAGCATACCAAAGGAGCTGCGGGGAGTATCATACTTATACCTGACAGCTTCTAAGCTAAGTATCAGTCTCCCTATTGAACTTGTATAGGAAGTATATGTATTTAAGACAGGTTGTATATGCGTTGTATATAGCGTACTCTTTTTCCACAGCGAGAGTTTTTTGAATCCCCTGATGAACCCTAAAACTGTACGGGGGAAACGCGTCGGGATAGCTGGGATTTAAGGTGTTTATACACGTATATAGTGATATTATCTGTCACAAAAGCGGAGCCGTCCTTTATCGGGGCGATTACTCCACTGACGGATAGTACACAGTATGCTGTATCATCTAGGTATGTAGTGGTAATTTATAGGGGTTTAGGATTGTACAATTTTAGATAATCTAGTAAAAGTTATGTTTTAACAGGGATTATAATTTGCAGTGATATAAATGGTTTAAATCCTCTGTGCATATAGAATTTGCAGAATTTCAAACTGAAAGGTGACACCAATGTGTATAGATAACACAGGATCCACCAGTCACAATAGGAGATGTCACAGCTCACTCTCTCCACTGCCTGCACAGTGACTTCTTCTCAGGTCACAGAGACTAGAAAACTCTCCTATAGAAGTCAATGGGACTGAATCAGTTTTAAGGCTCTTATGTACATGAAGCTGCTGTAAAGCATCTCTCTAAATGCTGCTAAAGCAGCTCAGGCAATAATGTTTTTCCCCCAAATCATATACAGACAACTGAATTGAGAAATCTACAATCAGAAAATAAAAACGACTAAGAAGAAAAGAATATGGATCAGGGTCTTGATTTAATAAGTAAAAAAAAAATTGGCAACAGATTCCCTTTAAGAGAAAAAAATTGCGTTTTATTTTCTGTTATTTTTAATGAAGTCTGCAATGGAGGCTCTGAACAGATCCTCTGACACAGCCTTAGGGAGTCTTAATTACATTTTAATGTGCTCTATGGTATAACTCATATATTGCAAAAGTCCCTATGTAATACCGGCAACACAACCGGAGATTCAAGAGGGTTAACAGAACTTGGATATGAAATAGAAGATGCAGGAAGTCTCTGAGTCTGTCCCCCTGGCTTCATTGGGGACGGTCCCTTATATCTTTCTCCTTTTCCTCATGCTCTTCGGCGGCGTGCTGTGGGATGGGAGTCTCTCTCTCTCCATCGACATACCGTCTCCACATGACCTTGTAAAGTTTATTGGCGACATTTGTGAATGGGGAAGCACCATATTTTTGCTGTGCTTTGAACCAAACAAACTGTTGTAACTCTATTCTATAGATTAAGAAACTGTCGTACGACAAAACTTGGGGCCCCGTTCATACATTTATATCTTCGCTACGGCATTTCTAGGAACATTACAGATGGAACAGGTAGAGCACTTTCAAAGTGGTATACCTGATCCAGAACTGTCACCTGAGCGCTAGAATGCGCCTGATTTATGACCTGGTATACAGCAGGTTCATATATCAGGCGCATTCTATGCAATTAATATGCGCATGAAATTTGGCGTATTAATGCCAAGTTGCATGAATATCGCCTGTTGCGAACGGCGCCACAGCTTGCAACTCGGGCTGCGGGTGCCGTCGCATCCCTGTCTGTGCCCCTGCGCCAGGGACGAGTGCCGCCGCTGCCCGGGTGTCTCTGCAGCCTCCTGCTGTCGGCGCACGCCGGCTCTGTGAAATTTAAAGGGACAGTGCGCTGGTAATTGGCTAATTACCGGGCGCCGCCTCTATATTACTTGGGCGCTTTCGCCCACTCCGTCCCGGATCTTTAGTGCCTTGCCTATTGAGAAAGCGTTCCCAGTTGTCTTGTTCTGATCTTCCATGTACCATACCGTTTGCCTCCGTCACCTGACCACGAACCTCTGCCGCCGGCCCAGACCTTCCTGCCTGTCCACAACCACAGCCGCCTGTCCTGACCTTCTGCCTGTCCCCGACTACGAGCCTGCCTTCCGATTTTGTACCACGCTATACCTCGGCTGCCATCGCAAGCAAGTCGCGTCAGGGGTAGCGACCTGGTAGACTCCCGCCGCAGCAAGTCCATCCCGCCTTGCAGTAGGCTATGGTGAAAACCTGGACCTACTTAGACTCCGCTCCCTGGCGTGGCTTATTCCATTGCTTGCGGTGGTCCAGTGTGGCGGACCTCTCTCGCGTGGTTGCCCGACAGTCTCAGCAACTGGCCCAGCAGGCGCAACAGCTCTATCAGTTGACAGCCTGTGGCCGCTCCCGCTCCGGCGACGCCACTGACTCCGTTGGGACCCAAGCTCCGTTTGTCACTGCCCGCCAAATTTGACAGCGATCCCAAGCTCCGCAGGGGATGTCTCACCCAGAGCACCATGCTCATCGCGTAACCGGGGGACCCATTCCTGTCTGAACGATCCAAGGTTGCGTTTGTGGTCAGCCTGTTGTCTGGGAAGGCCCTGGCTTGGGCTACACCCCTCTGGGACAGGAGTGATCTTGTGACTACGGACCTGCAGGCCTTCGAGGAGCCAGCACGAGCATCTTCTGCGGAGACGGCACTTTTGAACCTGCATCAGGGCGAATCCTCGGTTGGAGATTATGCGGTACAGTTTCGCACCCTGGCATCAGAGATGTCCTGAAATAACGCCGCCCTGTGCGCCACCTTTAAGAAGGGCCTTTCCAGCAGGGTTAAGGACGCCCTTGCAGCAAGAGATTTGCTGTCCTCCTTAAGTGAATTAATTCACCTGGCCACCCGCATAGACGTGCGCTTCGCAGAGAGGCAAGAAGAGCTTCACCAAAATCGTGACCTGACACGACCCCGCCGTCTGCCATACCTGGCTCCGGTGTTCCAGAGCCCTCCATTGCCACTTCCTCCACCATCTGGGGAAGAGCCCAGGCAGGTGGATCAGGCTCACATTTCCGAACAGGAGTTATCTCGTCGGCGTGCAGAAAAGCTGTGTCTGTACTGCGCCAGTCCAGATAATTTTCGGAGGAGCTGCCCGCTTCTCCCCCAACGTCCGGGAAATGCCGCACCTAGGCCATGTTGGAGAGGCATCCCTAGGTGAGAATTCTTCTTCTCCGCGCCTGACTATGCCGGTGGAGATCAGGACTGACTCGGGACTTGTATTCCAGGCGCCTGCTTTCCTGGACTCCGGTTCCACCGGGAATTTTATCCACGCCGCCCTTATGTACCGGTATCAGCTTCCAGTGGTTAGGCTGGAGAAGCCCTTGGTGATATAATCGGTAACAGGGGAGCCCCTTGGAGACACCATTCGGTACAGGACCAAGCCAGTGACCCTCCACGATCTTCCTCAGTGATCCTGTTGGGGCTTCCGTGGCTGCAGTGCCATGCCCGTACGCTCAATTGGAAGACAGGTGAGGCCGTATGCTGGGGTCCGGACTACCAGAACCATTGCCTGAAGGCACCACGCCTGGTGCGTTCCGCTTTTTCCCAACCGTCCCCACGTTCACTGCCAGGTCTGCCCACGGAATACCGGGATTATGCGAATGTCTTCTCTGAGAAGCAGGCCGAAACCCTTCCGCCTCATCGCCCCCACGACTGCCCAATTGACTTACTACCGGGAACCAGTCCTCCCAGGGACAGGGCCTACCCGCTGTCTATGCCGGCCAGGCCATGTCGACCTACATTCGGGAAAACCTTCTGAAGGGCTTTTTACGCAAATCCTCCTCTCCGGCGGGGGCAGGATTTTTCTTTGTGCAGAAGAAAGATGGCTCCCTGCGGCCTTGTATTGACTATCGGGGACTTGATAAAATCACTGTGAAGAAGTGCTATCCCTTGCCATTGATCACAGAACTGTTTGACCGGCTTCGTGGAGCAAAGGTTTTCTCCAAATTTGACCTGCGAGGGGCCTACAACCTCATCCGCATTCGAGAGGGGGATGAGTGGAAGACTGCTTTTAACACCCGGGATGGTCACTTTGAGTACCTCGTCATGCCCTTCGGTCTGTGCAACGCCCCAGCAGTCTTCTAAGAATTTGTGAATGATATATTCCGGGATCTCCTCTACACGTGTGTCGTGGTCTACCTAGACGACATTCTGGTGTTTTCTACTGATTTGGAGACTCATCGCTCCCATGTCTGCCAGGTGTTGGAGCGGCTACGTGTCAACCACCTCTATGCCAAATTAGAGAAATGTCTCTTCCACCAGACCAGCCTCCCGTTCCTTGGTTACGTCATCTTGGACCTCGGGTTACAGATGGATCCTGCCAAGTTGTTGGCTGTTTTGCAGTGGCATAAGCCGGTGGGTCTACGAGCCATACAACGCTTCCTGAGCTTCTCTAATTACTATTGACAGTTTATTCTGCACTATTCTACATTGATGGCGCCTATCATCACACTTACTAAGAAGAACACCAACCCTAGGCAGTGGCCGCCAGAGGCCGAAAATACATTAGTTCAGCTTAAGGCAGCATTCGCCTCCACGCCCATCCTGACCAGACCTGATACCGAGAAGCCATTCTTTCAGGAGGTGGATGCCTCCTCGGTCGGGGCAGGCGCAATTCTTACGCAGAAGGGACCTAAGGGCAAGATGGTCACCTGTGCCTTCTTCTCCAAGACCTTCTCCCCTGCGGAGAAAAATTACACCATCGGGGATCGGGAGTTTCTGGCTATCAAGCTGGCCTCAGAGAAGTGGCATTGTCTTCTGGAGGGAGCATGGTATCCCATCACCATTTACTCCGACCATAAAAATCTTCAATACCTCCAATCGGCCAAACACCTCAATCCACGTCAAGCCAGGTGGTCCCTCTTCTTCTCGCGCTTCGACTTCCAGATACATTTTCAACTGGCAGAGAAGAACATCAGTGCCGATGCGCTCTCCCGTGTCTCCGATGTGTTGGGGGAGGAGGGCGTACCCCAGCATATAATTTCCCCCGAACGCCTGATCTCTGCGGCTCCGGTGGATCTTCGAAAGGTGCCTTCAGGGAAGACTTATATCCGTCCTGCGCTCCGCAGGAGAATTTTGAAATGGGGACACTGTTCTCTAGTGGCCGGTCACCCAGGAGCACGCAAATCGTTCCTCCTAATCTCCCGTTTTTACTGGTGGCCGGAGCTTGCGAAGAACATCAAGGAATTCGTGAAGTCCTAAGTTATTTGTGCCCGTAACAAGACTCCTCGCCACAAACCCGCGGGTTTGCTCCAGCCTCTGCCCATCCCCAGGGCCCCTTGGTCTCATGTGGCGATGGATTTCATCACGGATCTTCCTCCTTCCTCGGGCAACAAGGTCATCCTGGGTGCTTGTGGACCATTTTTCGAAGATGGCGCACTTTATCCCTTTGCCAGTTCTACCATCTGCCCTCCAGTTGGCCAGCCAGTTTTTTCTCCACATCTTCCGTCTACACGGACTTCCCCAGCATATTGTCTCGGATAGAGGGGTCCAATTCGTGTTGAGGTTCTGGCGGGCTCTCTGCTCTCGGTTGCAGGTGAACCTGGATTTCTCCTCCGCCTACCACCCGCAGACGAACGGACAAGTGGAGAGACTCACTCAGATTCTGGGGGGCTATTTGCTGCACTTTGTTTCGGCCCACAGGATGACTGGGCTAGTTTACTTCTTTGGGCGGAGTTTTCATATAACTCTCTGGATTCGGAATCCACTGGTACCTCTCCATTTATCGTTGTTTATGGCCAGCATCCCCACCCTCCGTTACCACTGTCCTCTCCGTCTGAGGTGCCGGCAGCAGATAATTTGGCCCGAGATTTGCTGTCCATTTGGAATCAGACGCGCCTGTCTCTGCATCATGTGTCCGCACACATGAAGGTCCAAGCGGACAAAAATAGAAGACCCTCCCGAGTTTTTTCCCATGGCGACAAGGTGTGGCTTTCGGCCAGGTATATCAGGCTCAAGATCCCCTCTTACAAACTGGGTCCTCGGTACATAGGACCATTTGAAGTACTCCGTCGCATCAACCCAGCTGCCTATAAACTCCGGCTCCCACCCACCATGCGTATTCCCAACTCCTTCCATGTCTCCTTGTTGAAACCTGTGGTCCTGAACCGCTCTTCCCAGAGGATTGTTCCTCCGTCTTCCGAAGCGGATTCCACCAACATCTTCGCTGTAAAAGAAATCCTGGATATGAAGACCATCAGGGGAAAGCGGCATTTCCTTATCGACTGGAAGGAGTTCGGGCCTGAAGAAAGATCATGGGAGCGGGAGGACAACATCTTGGACTGTGAGTTGGTGCAGAAATTCCTCCAGGCCAGGAAGGAGGAGAGGGCTAAGGGGGGGTGGGGGGGGTACTGTTGCGAACAGCGCCGCAGCCCGCAACTCGGGCTGCGGGCACCATCACAGCCCAGTCTGTGCCCCTGCGTCCGGGACGAGTGCCGCTCCTACCCAGGTGTCGGGCGACGGGCGCACTCGTCCCGCTGTGCGCAGGTACTCACCCGGCCTCGCTCCCGTGTCTCTGCAGCCTCCTGCTGCCCGGCGTGCGTGTCCCCGTGCTCTAGGGCGCGCGTGCCGGCTCTGTGAAATTTAAAGGGCCAGTGCACCGGTAATTAGCTAATTACCGGGCGCCACCTCTATATTACCTGGGCGTTTTCGCCCACTCCCTCCCGGATCTTTAGTGCCTTGCCTATTGAGAGAGCGTTCCCAGTTGTCTTGTTCTGATCTTCCGTATACCGTACCGTTTGCCTCCGTCACCTGACCACGAACCTCTGCTGCCGGCCCAGACCTTCCTGCCTGTCCTCGACCACGAACCTCAGCTGCCTGTCCTGACCTTCTGCCTGTCCCCGACTACGAGCCTGCCTTACGATTTTGTACAACGCTATACCTCGGCTGCCACCGCAAGCAAGTTGCGTCAGGGGTAACGACCTGGTAGACTCCCGCCGCAGCAAGTCCACCCCGCTTTGAGGTGGGCTCTGGTGAAAACCGGGACCTACTTAGACTCCACTCCCTGGCGTGGCTTACACCATCGCTTGCGGTGGTCCAGTGGATCCACTTCTACGTCCAGGATCGTTACATCGCCCACAATGAACTAAAAATGTGCCAAAGTTTGGTGCAAAACTGTCATAAAAATCCATTCCAGTTTTAAAGTGGCTGAGACTACTTTTGGCGTAGAACGGGGCACATGTATAAAGTGCTGTGAGACATGTTCATACATACTGTCGGAACGTACACTATTAAAAACAGCGGTGCATCTGGTGACTCCGTGCCAGGTTCATACATGTCCCCTATGTGTTCCTGGCACTAAACATCCCTGGTTCTCTGCACCCGAGGGGAAACCAAGAAATTTGCTTGACTCCTCTCCACCACAGTTTCTCAGGCTTTTCATTTTCCTTCTCTCTTCCCCTGAGTTCTGGTGACATCTTCTCATGAGCAAGTGAATTGCTGGCTCCAGTCTTGCACCTACATAGCTTTGGTAACCACAGATGTAAAGCTTCCCTCCTCCCGATAACTATTCTATAATATATTAATTACCGTTTGCTCTTATGATGGATGATGCATTCCCGTTACGTCTTGATTGCTGTATTTCAGCTCTGTCCCCTGCTGAGCTGCATTATTAATTTACATTATTTACTGCTGCTCATTCCCCACACTTCACTCTGCAGCTCTGCCTGTTCTGATTGGCTACTGCAGATAAGCATAAGCTCACCACAAACTAGGAAGAAAGACAATGCAGAGAGATTACAAGAACTAAAGCATGATTGACTCACCCGCCAGTGAGTGAAGGAAGACTTGAGCAAATTGTTGTTTTTTTTTTTTGCCACAGATTATTTAAATGTCCGTAATAAAACATCAATGGTTTACACAGACATACGATTATACATTTCAGACTACTGGCTTCATGCAGAGAACAAGAATGTTCCAAACAATTAGCTCATAAATTTGACTTTATAAATCTGAAACATTGTATCTGTGAAAGCAAATAAGAAATGACGGATTCTGATCTTATTTAAACATAGGACACGAAACAGACAGACTTGTTTCCAATGAAATATGCTGTAGGTCACATTGAGGCAGCTTCTTAAAAGGATTAAATGATGGAGTAAAGCAGAGGAGATGACGGGGAACGTTGTAAGGAGGTAGCAGAGGAATGCGGATCAGGAAGCGCTGAGATTTAAAGGAAGAGTAAAACGAAATGTTAAGTCGGTAACTTTTTTTTTTCCTGGAATCTGGGTTAGGGCCATCTTCTCCACTGGGCACATGAGGTAGTTATCCGGGGTTAAGCACAGGGGCCCCAGGTGGTGAAGGAATTCTGGATTGGCACTGCTTATTTAACCATTGGGTGTTTATAGGACGTCAGCTCCCTGCTCTGCCAATTAGTCTTGTAGGCGGCAAACAGCTTACAAGATGTCAACAGGGTGGCCCAATGTTGGCGGCGTGATGGTATGGGTATGCTTGAGGATGGTTAGAGGCAGGACTTGGACAAGGTATTTTGGTGCCATCCCCGCCCCCAGTGGAAAATTAAGACCACTCTATACCTCCTTTTGCCCTTTTTCTGCCTGGGATTGTGTCCTGGTGTCTTGTGGTGTCATGTTTTGGTTTAGCTAGAGGCATGATGTGGTGTGATGTCTTGTATTTGGTCAGGACCCACTGCACAGGTGAACCCATGGCTCATAATGTTGTTAAGACAGCCATAATTAGGGTGAT
Source organism: Phyllomedusa bahiana (assembly GCA_025379985.1). NCBI lineage: Eukaryota > Metazoa > Chordata > Amphibia > Anura > Hylidae > Phyllomedusa > Phyllomedusa bahiana. Next base: position 142,829 of record JAODAL010004225.1, on the reverse strand, counting down.
TACCAAACTGTAACTCTGTACCACCCTCCTTGGCAACTGCCAACAATTTATGGAACATGCCTTTATTCTGACAAATTTTACCCTAACTTACGACTGTTAAGGTGGCGCCACTTTTCATACATGTCCCCCATAGTGACTAAATAATCACCACCACGACTTCATATCACCACCACACAGTCACTGAATAATGCCATCATTCTGTAATCATTACACTACAACCAATATTACCGCCATACAGTGAACATACAGTGGTATGTACCAGTTCTATTAAGGCACTCTGTACCATAAGTGATTACAAAACAGTTACATCCCGTGACTCACAGGAGACATCTTTTCTGATGAGTTGTTCTCTTCTCTGATGAGTCATTCTCTTTCCCTTTTTTTCTCCAAGTGGTCCCTGCAGAATATACCACACAAAAATTTTATACTCCTTCCTTTTCCAGCACTTTCCTTCCAGTTCTTACCTCTTTACAAAATCCCCATCCATAGCGCCTCTAATGATAATAAATACCCCTTTGTGCCTCTAACAATAAAAGTTAGTACGGCTATGTGGCTCCCATTTGTGCACCAAATTTTAGTCTGTTTTTGTGTCCCCATATAGAAGTTAGTAAAACCCCCAAGATAGTAGGTAGGTACATCCTGTAAACTAGGTAGGCAGACTGGTAGACCCCCTTTTAGGTAGGTAGTGCTCCATTAGACAGGTAGGTTGCCCCTGGACTGGAAAGATATATAGCCCCCAGTTGGCTAGGTCAATTTATAGATCCCCCAAAAGGTAGATATCTAGATCCCCCATTAGAAACATAGGTAAGTATCTAGGACTCCCTTATAGTTAGGTATATAGGCCCTCTGCATGTAGGTCTCCCCTGTAGTAAGTTCGGTACAGAAACCGCAAGTTGGTAGGTAGGAATAGAGGCCCCCCAATAGGTGGATATATAGGTCTTTAGTAGGTTGGTAGATATATAAGCCCCCTTTAGGTAGATGTATAGGCCCCCTGCAGGTAGATATAGGCCCCCTTTAGGTAGGTATATGCCCCCTGTGGATAGATGTATGGCCACTGTAGGTAGATATATGCCTCCTATAAGTAGATATAAAGATATAAGCCACCTTTAGGAAGGTATATACCCCTTGTAGGTAAAAAAAATATATACTCAGCTCTCACCTCTGTATATACAGTGCTCATTGAATGCTGTATATACAATGATTGAGAAGACAGTAATAAATAGTCCTTGCCCTCTCCCTGGAAAAGCAGCTGCATACATGACAGGGTAAGATCTGAACATCCACTAATTCACATGGAGTACAATATTTGGTAACGGTGTTCGTGCATGTTCTTTAGTGACATTTAGCTTCAGTATTTAGAATCTGCAAAAATCCAACTGTAAATCATACCCATAGACCTGAATAGAAAATCCAAGCTGTATTCTTCACAGCTTGGATTTTCTAAGGTTGGATTTCAAATCCAAAATCCGTGTAAAAAAACTTAGAACATGTTCTATAATCCATCATGTTTCACTTGAAAATGGCGGATTATAGCATTGTTCAATTGAATGGGATGGCCAAAATAAAATAAACGCAGCATATAAACGGGACAAAGACCGGTACAAAAACTGAATGTAATATACTGGTCGAATTCTGGTTAGAATTCGAAAAGTAGTTAGTCTTTTGCTTGTGGACATAACATAATAGGAGGACTCATGATAACTTCTTGTAAAAAAAGGAGACCTATTGAATTCTTCATGAAAGTTGTAAAATTACATGAAAACATAGACATTATAGCTTACATTAGTTATCTTGTCTATTGGGCCTCTGTAAGTGTGTATGTATGGGTCTCTTGCCCTCATCTGACTGTCATTCTTTGCACCCCTTTGCTAATGTGTCATGGTTCCTAGCACACCATGACTCCCACCCTTTTTGCCCCCCTCTTACATGTCCGCTGTCTGTTATATACTGTGAGGAATAGGATTGCCTAACAGTTTATTAGTTCTTGCGTTCATATATAGAAATCTACTAAAATGTCCTACTCACCAGTTCTAACCAGTTCCAACCCCATAACTAAAATAGATATGTGTGAAGTCTTCCATGTGTGTATGATTAACTCTTTACATTGACTTATATATGTCAAAATTGTAACATATCAGAACATTTCTGAGGGTCTTTTTCCTTTAGATTTGATCAGGGCCCCTAACAAGAGTACTGCCATAATGACAGATTGGGAGACATGTATGACTCGAATGTGTCGAAGTGCATTTTCTCATCTATTTTTCAGTGTATAATGCGCCTGAATGTATGAAAGTGTTTTTTGTGCATCATAAATGGTGTCTAAGGTTCATCGCGTCTTGCCTGTGTGTTTGGCGCATTAGTAATGCACCAAACATATATAAAGGCTATAGATAGGCTGGAAATAAAAGTCATTAGGATAGCATGTCAGTGAATAGAAACTATGGGACTGATCTTGCTTGATGGACCACAGGACCCAGCAATACATGTGCTGTGCTGGCTCTTGCTGTATGTAGAATAAAGGCTGAGAGCAGCAAAAATAAATTTCAAATTTAATGTAGTAAAAATAAAAAATTAAAAAATCTGAACATAATCATCAGCGGTTATTTAATCATATATACCTAATCATAGTATAGCATTAATCAATATAATTTAATAATAAAGTGCAACGTGCATATCAATTTTAGTAAATGCTATAAAGTGCATATAGATACCAAAAGTGCAGGTCCATATCATATTAATAAAGTGCATATAAGCAAAAGAGTGTTTTCAAGAAAAATTAAAACATCACTAACAATGTGCCCAAATACCCAAAAAAACTTATCCTATATAAAAGCAAGTTGGTACTATTATGCCTGTCACAAATACCGCTAATACATTGTAAATTACCCCAGAAGGTGCTGGCTATAGAGAGTCCCGACGCGCGTTTCGCGTATCACTTCATAGTGTATGAGGCACAAGTGGAACATTGCTACTGTATGGGACAGAAAGGGGGACATCACTACTGTATAGGGCACAAAGGGGGACATTACTACTGTATGGGACAGAAAGGGGGACATCACTACTGTATAGGGCTCAAATGGAACATTGCTACTGTATGGGACAGAAAGGGGGACATCACTACTGTATAGGGCTCAAATGGAACATTGCTACTGTATGGGACAGAAAGGGGGACATCACTACTGTATAGGGCTCAAATGGAACATTGCTACTGTATGGGACACAAAGGTGGACAACACTACTGTATAGGGCACAAAGGGGGATATTACTACTGTATGAGGCACAAAGGTGACAACACTATGGTATTTGGCACAAAGTGGGACATTACTACTGTATAGGGCACAAAGGGGGACATTACTACTGTATGAGGCACAAAGAGGGACATCACTACTCTAGAGGGCACAAAGGGCGATATTACTACTGTATGAGGCAATAAGGGGAACCTTACTGTACAGGGTGTAATTACACGTAAGTACTATTGCCTGACGTCTAGATCTTAGAACGTGAGTTCTGTGGTGTAATCTGCATCCATTTTGGGGTCTGCTGAAGGAGGTTATATGTACTATTTGTGAATTTGTGATTCAAATTTTATCATGTCGTATATAAATAGCAGGATAAAACTTGTGTGTGTACTGCATGCCTTTTTTTCCCTTTTCTGAGCAAAAGCCATGATACAATGATGAATCCAACACTCAGACCCCATTAGCTTCTGGGGTCCATCAGGGTTCCAGTGCTGCGCACGTCATTGTGACAGGTATATTTGGGCCCGCCTGTTCATTTTTTCTTCTTATTAATTCAAGGGGCTGACAGAGCCAGTGCTGTCAGTGTGAGTGGAGTTGTATTCTGGTAACATGTATAATTGATCATTTCCTTGACGGTGCTTGGCTGGAACCTCTTTTTGGGTTAAAGGGGGTTCTTCCTTTGAAAAGGTTGAGAAACACTGTTCTGTGACATGCAGCTTCACACTGCTTCCCCCTGTCTCCTATGTGTAATAGCCACCAGAGAGAAGCCTATCACAAGGGGACAACAGGGTGAAACTGCATCTCATAGAATACACAGGAGACTCTGCAGGATGAGTTAGGGGACAGCAGTTCTCTGTCACTGATTTATTTCTTTGACCAAATTTGGACGAGCTTCTTTAAGGTCTTTGTCGATTTAACTTTAAAGGTGTTTTGGCAAATTAATTTCCTACCTGCTTTATCCGGCTTCAGCTTTCAGAGTGCTCAAAAGGGTGCTGTATGGGATTTTTTTGAACTGCAAATCATGTGACCCCCTTCTTTCCCCACGTGTGTCACTTGTCAAACAAGGTCTGTTTATGTTTAAAAAACTAGAGTAGTTACAAGGGAAATTGATGGTTGAGCTTCTGCCCCTTCAACTTGGGATCCTAGATCCAAATCCCTGCAGGAGCCAAATATGTGGATTTGTTTTTCCTCAATGCAGACCAGATTGAGGGTTTTTTTTTTTTCTTTTATTATTTGCATAATTCTAGGGAGTACGTGGACAAATAGAACCAATTTAGAATGGACGGCATCTTTTGGGGTTGGGATGAATGCGGGTGCTTATTTATGATGAAAACCCCAAAATAAATTTTTATATATATATATAATTATATTATATATATATATATATATATAATATATATATATATATTTTTTATATTATAAATGACAGATTCAAAGTTTTATGCCCAAAAAAAAATTTATTTATTAAATTTTTAAGCTCCACAAGGGACACTGGATTTGATGTGACATCAAGTTGTAACGTTTTGGGCATGTGACCTTATTCATACAAAGTCAGAAGTTTATAGCGAAGGGAAAGGTAGAAAGGGGCTAGCTCCTCCCTATCAGGTAGGCGTTTTCTTTTCCCCTTTCTCAGGGCCGTCTTAAAAAGCATTTGGGCCCCCGGGCAGGTTGCCTGGGGGCCCCCCCCAACCCAACGCACATTCACAGGAATAAATAAAATTACAATCTCCCATTAAATGGTCGCAGCCATCCCGTGCCCCGACCAGACCACGCAGCAGCTCTAAGTTTTATAAAATGTTCGTAGCCCGGTCGGGGCACAGGGTGGTGCCAATGATGGAGGGCTATATGGGGTCATGGGCCCTCCTGTGCCCCAGACAGGCCCCAAACATTTTTATAACTTAGGAGTGCTGTGTGTCGGCCTGGGGCACGGATGGGCAACATTAAGTCATGTAACCTCTGCTTGTGGTCGCCAGCCTCCCGACCCGTGCCACTGTCACCCAGAGTCTTCATCATATAGTAATGCTTGTGGCCCGGCCCCTTTTCTATATGATAAGAGAGGGTTGGGGGCGTGACGGGTAGGGTGGCTGGTGCCCCAAGCAGAGGTTACTTTATACTCATTTTAGTCCCCCCCCCATATGGCCGGCATGTCACTGTCCCCCACCCATTTGGCCCCTGTCCTGTTCCCCCCTCTGTGACTGTCACTGTGTGACTGGCAAAGAGTGGGGGACAAGCATGAATGGTCATATGGTGGGGGACAGTGACTCAAGTCACTGTCCCCCCAACTCGGGCCATACCTCGTGCTGTGGTTGGCATGGTGCCCATGTGCTGCTGCCTCTGAAATGGTGCCCGGCTGCGGTGAGTAAGGGGCGGTGGAGGCGGGACCTTTTTTTTTAAACTTTAATGTCTGGACAGGCCAGTGTTCGGCCACGGCTGCCGCACTAATACTACATTTCCCAGCGGCCCTGCGGGAGATGGAGGAGACTGCCCGCCGGCCGCCGGGAGTGCCTGTCCTGACTGTTATGCTGCGCCTGCGCTTTACAGCTCACAGCGCAGGCCGGGGCGGCGCCACCTTTCTTCACTGCGGCGCCGCCCTACCTGGGCTGTGAATAGCAAAATGCAGGCGCAGCATAGCAACGATAGCAGGGGCCGCCACGCAGGGCCCCTACTCCAAGCAATTGCCGCACCTGTGCTTTACTGTTCAAAGAGCAGGCAGGGTGGCGCGGCAGTAAAGAAAGGCGGCGCTGCCTCGGCCTGCGCTGTGAGCTGTAAAGCGCAGGAGAGGCGTGACAAGGAGTCGCCCTGCTCTTTGACCTCCGCAGCCCGCACCGCCCTGCCTGCGCAGCCTGGGACAAGTAACTAAGCTCAGGCAGGGCAGAGAGAACTGTGTCCGGTGGATGGCGGTAAGTGATTTCATTGGGCAGGGCCCCCAGGAGCCCTACTGTGCTCGTGGGCCCCCGGGCAAGTGCCTACCTTGCCCAATGGAAGAGACGGCCCTGCTTCTGCTATAAACTTCTGGCATTTGTATGAATAAGGTCACATTACCGAAACGTTACAACTTGTATGTCACATTCAAATACAGTGACCCTTGTTGAGCTTATAATTTCTAATAAAAGAATTTGATTTGGCATCAAATTTGGAGTGATGTCGACAGAAGTAGAACGACAACACCTGGGTTTGAAAACTCGCTCAGGAGTGAGTGTGTGAGATTACTAGGCAGGGAAGAGACTGCCAGGAGCTGCCTGAGAGGAAAGGTGATGTCTGAGCATGTGCGACCATGACTGAGGAGCTCTTGTCACTGGTCGTATCCCCTGGAGACAAGCTGTAAACAATGGATCACTAAAGGAGCAGCTAAAACAAAAACGGTGCAGAATCTTTAATGATGATGAATGGTGAAAATGTTTATTATTTAATTTGCAAAATTTCCACGTCAGTTTTACTTTATGGCAAAACGTCTTTAAGGAAGTGTTGAGGGTCATGACCGAATAGAGCAAAATTTAACGCCAGTCCACCACTCTCTTCTCCTTGGTATCAATCCTAGATCATAGAAAAGGTTGAGGCATGCTTGGCCCTAGGATTACACCACAGGGAGAAGACAGTTTCCAGGTAGCAGCAAATATGGCAGCAAGTTTCTCGTATTGTATAGGGATTATCTGCTATATAATAGATAGATAGCGTTAGGATACGTTCGTCTGGGCAGCCTTCCACCCGTTTAACGCAACAACCTGCGAGGGTTAATAGGTGTGCCCTCAGACCACACCCTGGGAGAGCTGCTGCTCCTGAGCCAGGAGTGACAGCTCTCAGGACCAATCGGAGGGCCCGGATGCTGCACCAATCAGCTGCGGGGGCGGTGTCCGGGCAGACCTTTTAAACCTCCCCAGTTCCTCTAGGCTTTGCCTGTCAAAGGTGTTCCCTTGTAGTCTTCCCAGTGATTCTTGTGTTTAGTTGTCTTCCTATGTTTCTGACCTCAGCCTGTTTCTTGACCTCGCTTTTGCCTCTGTTTTTGTACTGCGCTCCTGACCGTGTTTGGACCCCGGCTTGTTCCTGACCTTCCACTTAGAATACGTTTCTTGGCTTATCCGTTACCGCACCATTTTGACCCGGACTGATTGACTGCGTTTCCCTGACGGCTCTGCACTTAGCAGCGTAGGGGTTGTCGTCCAGTTGGGATCTGCCATCTAGGGCAGCACGCCAAGTAGGCAGGGACAGTGGGCTGGGTGGCAGTCAGGGCCCTCTGCACCTCCTCTGACGTGATAGATAGATAGATAGATAGATAGATAGATAGATAGATAGATAGATAGATAGATATGGTGTTAGAACTTTGGACTGGAGCGGGAGGGAGAAATGTTCTCTCAGTACGCTAACTGCTAACAGGGGTTGATGGCTACTTTGCAAGAAAATGAAGAAGAGGGGACTGTCTCCTTTGCCAACAACAAGGTTTTACTGCAAGATCAATTTCTGAATTTCTAATGTGTATCAAGAGCAGTCCCAGTGGGACTGTGGTAGAGAAGAACACTCGGTAAGGCACTGCTAGTGGAATGGCCCCAGATAGATATGCATAGATGGATAGATAGGTAGGTAGATAGATAGATAGATAGATAGATAATAGATAGAAATAATAGAGAATGGGTAGATAGATAGATAGAGATATGGGGATGATAGATAGAGTATGGTAGAGAGAACATCTAAGGACTGCTAGAGAATGGAATAGATATGATAGATAGATAGATAGGAGTAGAAAATAGATAGATAGATAGATAGATAGATAGATAGATAGATATAGATAGATAGATAGACAGACAGATTTATAACAAGTTTACGCAGGTTATTTGGTGGCAGCTTCTATTTCTTTTTCTGCCATTTTCACCATAGCATTGTTCCACTGTATAATCTGGGACCAGATGTATGATACAATGCACTATAGAATTGTATGTGAAGGATACATAATTTCACAGCCACCAGGTGACATGCCTATTTCTATTATTTTTGCAGGGTCAGGATTGAGCCCGTTCTTACTGACCTCTACTTTTATTTCTACTGATTAGTGATTTTCTTCTATTACTGCCTGTCGGTAAATTTTGTGCCACTTGGTAACCAGGGTCTGCAGCAACAGGAGTGGAAGCATTAATTTAATAGATACCTTTACATTTTTCATGGACGGCTGCAGTGAGAGCCATTTGTACAGAAATAATGAGAGGAGGGTGTGAGGGGCGAGCGGGCTGTGGGAGGTAGGAGAGAGCAGGATTATTGAAGTGTTAGGGGTCTGCTCTGGAATAGAAAATGCTTACCATGGCAACACTGGTGATCCCATGCCCCCACAAGTAACCATTTACTTTGGTGCTAATACATAAGGTTATGTCATATGTCTTATTAGCGATGGTAATTTAATTGGCAAATCCCCAACATTGCCTCCCCTGCCATCGAACCAGCTGAAAGCAATAATAAAAAATACAATAAAAAATAAAAATAACAAATATACATTGTATGCTAATTATATCACTTATGGAATGACTCAGCTGTAATCTAATGATATAAAAGCAGGATGACCAAGCCTATGAGTGAGAAGCAATGGGGCAAATTGTTGCATTTTAAATTTATATACATTATGAAGAAACATAAATTTAATTGACACTTCACAGTTGATTTTCAACTTCCGTCTTGTATAGTTGTGGAAAGTATAAAAAAAAGGAAGTGGCAATAAAATAAACAAATTGGGGAAATAAATTATTCATTAAAATATATTAAAAAAATTTGAATATTGCAATTCATTTTAGGGACAGGAGGGACAACACTTTAAATAAATTTAGTGATGGTAAAAAATAAAATTGTTTAAAAATTCATTGAATGAAATAGTAAAAAAAAAGTATCAAAATATGTGAGTTATAAAAGACAAATTTTTCTCCAAAAATGTTAGTGATCATTAGAGTAATAGTTAAGATTTTGAGAGCCTGGAATCTAGAGAATTGTTTTTGCTACATTAATAATTATAAAAACAATAATAATACCGTAAAAGTCAACTTCCAGTTATGTCAGGCACTGTCACATGACTGATGCAGCCAATCAGTGGCTGCAGAGATGATGATCCGAAAGCCAAGAGCAAGTGGACAGCGGCAGCGCTGGAGTTGAAAAGAGGAGAAAAGTAAGTTTGGATTGTTTTTTCTCCAACAGGAGGAGCAGGATACATTGAATTAAAAGGAAATAGAAGGAAACCCCTTTAACACTACTTAGGCCAAGGTCTGATGGAGTGGAGCATGACACAAAGATTTACATAATCCAAATCATAGAATCACAGAATCCCTGTGTCATGCTTCTCCCCCAGAGGGCCATCTCTTTGCTCCTCCCCCTGAGGATCCTCATTTAGCTCCACCCATGAGGGCTGACAATTTGCTCTGCCCCTGAGGGACGTCACCTAGCTCCACCCCCTTAAGGGCCCTCAATAAGCAGTGTTTCCTTTAATGTGACTTAATTCCACTCCTTTTACAACATTAGTTTACACTCCATTTTTTCTAGTTATCTTATGTAAAATTACTATTTCCATTATTTGAGATATTAGATTTTTTCCCACTGCAGAGATCCAGGAGTCACATGTCAATGCTTCATGGGAGCTAAGTATGCAAATAAGCTTTCAACCAGAAAGAAGAAAGCTTTCTCTATAGTGTCACCTATAAGTTGCCCTGAAAGGCAATGCCTGAGAAGAGTTGCACAATGACCAGGAATATTAGCCAAACCAGAACCCCATCTGGACAGCTGTTAAGGGAACTTGCCCTTCATGGTTAAGAGTAGGGTACTGGCTGGCCAGGATGCTTGGGAGTCTAACAAGAAGTATATATTCATCTAATACATATACCACCGTGCTAAAAACAGCCCATTCTATACAGATAGAGAGCCCCAATTTGAGTAACAAGTGTCTACAGGTGCCCGTTGTAACTACGTTACTATATGACCAGATGTCCACAATTAGCATCAGTGCTATAGCACAAACACCACTTGGCACCAAAACAACCATAAAAGCAATAAACCAAAATAGCAGAGATGACAGCTGGCTTACCATAAAGCTGGATCTCCCGTCTTCTATTCAGCCATGCCAAGTTAAAGCCGCAATAGTCCTCCTTACACTGATAAACTGACCAGCGTGCGCACCGGCCGATAGCGCTCGCTATACTGACTGGTAGATTGGCGACGTCACTCTCACTACAAACTAAACAGGCAATCAAACTACCCTCTATCTGTATAGAATGGGCTGTTTTTAGCGCAGTGGTATATGCATTACATGTTTTTATGCTTGTTTTTTTCCAAACAATAAGGGTGTGTGCAGTTTCATCCTATACCCTGCTGCTTTTATCTTAGGCGCGGAGACTGTATATGGTTTTTTGAAGAAGTATATACTGAACTAATGAATTCCTATGACATCATAAACCAAATGGGGCTTATGCCATAACATGACCTTAACTTTGTTGTCCAGACCTAGTTGCTCCATAAAGGCTGTATTTTTACATAGCAGTGCTAGGACCATGTTGTCATGGCCCCTTTAATATGTATACCCTTCTTACTCATGGACGACACCGGTGTTATCTTATGAGATATCCTTATGCAAACTATGCAAATATTATGTATAATTTATTATTGTTCTGTGTCTCATTCTATAGAGTTATACAATAATATTATTATTATATCCCATTAAATATTTCCCTATAAATGTCTACACTGAATGCTATTTGAGGTCCACATCCACATGAATAGGCTTATCCTAAATATTTCCCTCCAGACAATACCTCTGCTCCTATCTTACACTCAGACTGTAAGTGACTGGTAGCAGCTATAGAACAATTTCTAAAACCAGCTTATCGCCTTCTCCAGGAATCCGTGCCTCCTTTAGTTCATAGAATCCTATCTAAAAAATTCATGTTGTATTTCCTGTATTATTTGTATTTCAACTTCAACATTTACAGACACTTGTTAAAAAGGAGAAAACAGCTGCGGCGACTCCGAGACCGATGTCCCTGTGTTAATGGAGCAGATTACACAGCGGAACATGGCTTTCCTTGCTTAATATACAAGACTCTCTCACTCCAGTGCAGAGATACAATGTTACAGAATAAATTATTTGCTCTGTGACCGCATGTAAAATACATCTGTGTGCGGCTAACAGCCTCTGCAATAGAGAATCCAAATGAGAACAATCCTGGAGGAAAAAGATTGTCGCCTGTCTGTTGGCTGAATACATTATATATACAGATTGGACAAAGCAGGAACAGTAACGAATAACAAATTGCAACATTGTTTCCCTGTATTTGCTTCTCGGTTTCCTCTAGAAGCAGAACATCTTTTAGTAATATCTGTTTATAGGTGGCTGCCCATTGGTGGCTGCCCATATAGTCACTGATGGTGAAATGGATGGAACCTCGAAGGGGCTCCACATGCTAGTGGGGTCTCCAAATTATCCTAGGATATAAAGGTGCAGCATCGGGTAAGAGATCACACCAAACTCCCAATTTATTATGTTACAGTGGGTTTTATAATCTTTTGTGTTAGTAAGATAAGGAAGCATCACATGGGCATAGCTATTGGTCTGTGATTGGTTACATCCTTATTTGGGACATACTCCCTTTAGCTCAGGAATGTCTGAACCTTGGGTGTAGTCCGCGAAGGAGACGCCATCTTGGATTATACAGCAGTTATCTCTATAAGCATAATATGTAGCGGCCATTTTAGAAACACATTTGAAAAAAAAAGTTATGTAGGCAGCTTTTATATGCCGTGTGCAAAGGCATATATGCCGTTATACTAGCTAATACATTAAAATGGATAACCACCAATGAAAATAGGGCCAATAAATCAACAAAAACAAAAAGGGAAGCTTCAGCGAAATGCACGTTGGGTGTACCCTTGTGCTGCTGGTCTGTATTCACTCATTATGTAATGTTATATCATTTTTGTTCCTTTATTTGTTGGAATTTATGCTTACTTGCTTTAATTACACATTGTGGGGGTAATTGTATTTACTTTACATGTTAATGTATTGTTTCTACTAACATTATAAAATTGTGTATTTATTTAAATTGGGGCTTATTTTTCAGCAGTTATTCTTCAGTTATCCAGCACTGTCTTTTATTTGCTTTTGTGCACTATTATAATTGTTTAATAAAATATATTTGTAATTTTAACGTTTGGCGTTGTACATTAACATGGAGACACAAAGGATCACACATATAACATTTTTGTTCCCATCCACAACAATAGGTTATAAAAGATTGTAAGGGGACGGTATCTTTTCGTCTTTTGCATGGTTTTGGGGGACGGTTCTGTCCGTGCTGTGCAGATTCGGCTGTTCCCCTTATCCATTGACTGCTACAGCTTTTGTCTGAAAACCAAGCGGAAAATAGTGCATGTTCCGAGTTTTTCAGAGCGCTGGCGGTGTGAGAATCCGCCCAGTAGAAAAAAACGTGTACTTTAGATTACAGGGTGGATTTTCTATTGACGTCTACAGGGATGGTTGACGCTCGCTATTCAGACAATTTTCAAATCCAAAAATTGTCTGAAAAACTGACTGAAAACTCTTGTCGTGTGGACGTACACTAAAGATTTAGGGCGACACGTAAGAGCTTGGTGCCAACTTGCCAGTTATAAATCGCTTTATCTTAGGGTAGAAAGCACCCGAATGTATGAAATAGTTGTATGTAGGTTCATAACTCTGCCGTATGACATGTCTTGCATAACAAATGTTTGGCGCATTCAAAAGTGTTGTGTCTGGTGCGGAATGCATCAAGCTTGAGCGTACGACTGTTCATACAGCTATAGAACAGGGCTATGACAGGTTCTTTGCATTAAAGTATACCAGAAAACTGGCGCAGCCCCATTCATACATGTCGCCTGTAAAGTGTTTCTCTAATTATTATTAGGGCATGTTCACACGGCGCTTTTGGCCGCAGGTTTGCGGCGCGGGCGCTGGGCATGGTCTCGGCACGGGTGGGGCGTGGCTTGGTGGCACGGCTTGCGCCGAGGGTTTGCACCCATTCAAATTAATAGCAGGGGGCAAACCGAGCCGCGAGCCGCAGCCCAGCGGCACACCACCCGCGGCGACACCCGCGGCAGTACCGCGCGGCGCAGAGCACTTCCTGGCAAGAATTGACAGGAGAGTTCTCCACACGCGCGGGTTTGGCCACAGCCCCGAAGCCGCGGTCAAACCCGCGGCGTGTGAATATTAACGCGGTTTCCAACAGGAAACCATGTTAATAAACTAGGCTTCCGTGGCCATAACCTTGGCCAAAACCGCGCGTGTGAACATGCCCTTAGAGTTCGGTAGAATGCCCGAATAATGGAGGAAACTGAGAACATCTAGTGCGTCTGCGTGAGGCGTACTGGATCTACGAGTTAGAGACCAGAGCACCGCAAGGCCTTAACTACAGAAATGACCTGTCTTACATCTATTAAGGTTATGTATAATACACCCACAAACACGGAAAATCCAGCGAGCATCCAATCCACGACTCTTTATTCCAATTTACAAATGCTAACAGGACAGTGCAAATATAGCGTTCATGCACGCTAACGCATTTCTGAACTTGTGGAAAAATCAAACGCTATCTCTGTTGTTTGATAATTAAAGGTCAGAATTTTAGTAATAGTGAGGGCTCAAAACAGTTTATATTGAAAAAATATGCATATCGTGAAACTGACCATGTCGTGTACTATATTCTATGCAGCGAGTGTAAAAAGATGTATATAGGAAGCACAATTCGCAAAGTTAAGCATAGAATAGCGGAACATTTAGCAGGCATTCGCAATAAAACAGACACATTTGTCAGGTACGACTCGCCACTTCGTTGAAACACACGCAGGAGCTACCGCATCGTTCAGATGCGGCGTTATAGAGAAAGTGGATAAACCGCTACGAGCTGGCAATTGGGAAAAGAAGGTTAGATTGCGGGAAGCCCACTGGATAATGGTATGTGATAGACGTTATCCCAAAGGATTGAGTCGTCGAAATGATCTGATGTATGTTTATTAGAATTCATCCACATAGTACTGTATGTTCACTTTAAGTGAGTCACAAGAATCATTACTATGTAGTGACTTAACTATAATTAGGGTTGACATGATATTATGTTCTTATTGTAGAGTGATATTGTACTCTCAAGGGTTAAAGTTGGAGAAATTTTCAGTAAGATGTGATAACTAAAGGGTTAGGCCCTGTTCACACGGCGGTTTGGGCCGCGGGTTTCGCCACGGCGGTTTGGGCTGCGGTTACCGCGGCCGAAACCTCGTCAGACCTCGCCGCAAACTCGCGTCTCCCAACGCGGGTTTGTGGCGCGGGTGGTGGGCATGGTCTCAGCGCGGGAGGGGCGTGGTTTTGGGCGCGGCTTGCGCCGAGAGTTTGCCCCATGCAAAATAAAAGCAGGGGGCAAACCGCAGCGCGAGCCGCGTCCCAGCCGCCCACCACCTGCGCCGAGACCCGCGGCGATGCCCGCGGCAGCACCGCGCGGCCGCCGCGCAGAGCACTCCCTGTCAGGAATTGACAGGAGAGTTCTTCACACGCGCGGGTTTGGCCGCTGCCCCGAAGCCGCGGCCAAACCCGCGGAGTGTGAATATTAACACGGTTTCCCATAGGAAACCATGTTAATAAACTAGGCGCGATTTGGCCGCGGTTATGGCCGCGGAAACTGCGTCTGAACCCGCGGCCATAATCGCGGCCAAATCCGTCGTGTGAACAGGGCCTTAAGGTGTGGGTAACTCCCTGCAACACATGATTCTATGACATAAGTTTTAACTTTTGTATAAATGTCTGCATTTTAACATATGTTAGTAAGCTGTGACCAAGGACCCTTGGAGGTCAGAAATGCGTTAAGCGAGCATGAACGCTATATTTGCACTGCCCTGTTAGTATTTGTAAATTGGAATAAAGAGTCGTGGATTGGATGCTCGCTGGATTTACGTGTTTGTTGGTGTATTATACATGTTTGGAGCTGGGACTGGCAGCTCTCCGTGCGAGCTATCCGTAACCACCTGTGAAGGCACCGGGCTTAAGCCTTCATTTGAAGCTATGACACGGTCGTGGACAAGGGGGTGAGTGGCTAAAGCCTCCATATATCTTTTAATCTATTAAGGTTTGTTAACATTGCAATATCTGTCTATATTTGATACTACAGTACCATGTGGTAAATTAGATCAATTCTATGGATAGTACAAAATAGAAATGACATAGATGTTTTTAAAGGGTATGGAAGGGACGTGTAGTTTCACGCACCACCCACATTACTGTTTAACCTGGCGGACAGCTTAGTATCGCTATAACTGTGATCAAGGTCGAAAATGTAATGACTGAAACGCGTTGGTTTTAACATGTTTTTTTTAATCCACTGCACTATTTGGATGTATATAAATGACTGATTTATCCACAAGACCGCTAGATCCAATTTTCTCTGCTTCATTTTGTCTAATTATAATATAACCTTCCATAAATTGTCAGTACAAGCAAAGATAAGAAACTTTGTAATCTATCTTATTAGAGAAAAATGTTTCCTTCTTCTTGTATTAGAATGAACAATATTACTAAGAAATAAAAAGCTAAAGAGAGGTAGACAGGGTTTCCAGTGCTATTGAATAAACAGGACATATGAACAGTTTATAGGAGAATGAACACATATTGCACAGAAACAAGTGTGTGAATTTTTTCCTGTGCATGATAGATGGGGAATGAACAGGATATATTTGCAGTTTATGTTGGAAAGAACACATATTTCGTAGAAACAGGTGCCTAACACTCTTCCTGTGCATGATAAATGGGGAATGAACAGGATATATGGGCAGTTTATAGTGAAGAGAACACATATTCCATGGAAACAGGTGCATAACACTTTACCTGTGCATGATAAATGGGGAATGAATAAGATATATGGGCAGTAAGTATAATGAACACATGTTCCATAGAAACAGTTACCTAATACTTTCCTGTATATGATATGATGAGGTAGGGAATGAACAGAATATATAAGAAGTTGATGGTGGAAAGAACAAATATTCATTAGAAACAGATGCCTAAAACTTTTCCTGTACATGATACATGGGGAGTGAACAGGATATATAGGCAGTTTATAGTGGAATAAGCATATCTCCCATAGAAAGATGTACCCGGCGTTTTCCTCTGCTTGATAGATTGGGAATGAACAGGATATATAGGCAGTTTATAGTGAAGAGAACACATATTCCATAGAAACAGTTGTCTAGCACTTCACCTGTGCATGATAGCTGGAGAATGAGCAGGATATATGAGCAGTTTATAGTAAAATGAACATATATTCCATATAATATATATATATATATATATATATATATATATATATATATATATATATATATATTATATTTATTTTTATACACAGACCATATATACTGTTCATTCCCCATCTATCATGCACCTGTTTCTATGGAATATGTGTTCATTCTGCTATAAACTGCTTATATATCCTTTTCTTTCTTCTCCTATCATGCACAGGAAAGTAGTTATATTTGGCCCCACCTCTGTTTTCATATGGAAATTATGTTCTAATTCCACCATAAACTGGTCATATATCCTGTTTATTCAATCTTCAATTTGGACTGGAAACATTGTTTACCTCTCCTTAGCGCTTTATTACTTAGTAATAATGGTTATTCTTTTTCTTCATGCCTTCTAGTATTGCCCTTTTTTAAGCCTCCTTTTCTCCATCCCTCCTGCTTTCTTATCTGTTTGCTCATTCTATTCACTCACTCACTCACGTTCACTTACTCAAAAGTCACTAATAGAATCCACTTCCTGGAACCTCAGCTTCACTGAGACCTCAGGTTACAGCTGCCCAAAGAAGTCAATGGAGAGGGAAGGGAGAAGAGAGGCAGAGTGACACATATAAATTGTGCTAACTGTAGTGAATGTTGTATCTCACCTCAGTGCTGGAGTCACAGGTACACTGCGCCTTCCTGGTGTGCAATGTTCTTCATGCTGCTGCTTGAGTGTAAGAGTCTCTTATGTTCACGTCTCTCTTTCCCTCTCCATAGACTGCTAATGGCAGTTGTAACTCGAGCTTTCAGTAAAACAAGAACCTCGTCTCCTCTGCTGACCTCCGGCCCATGTTCCAATCCCCTCCGTTCCCATCCAATAAAGACACTGAGACATGGATTGGATGAATTGGCCACAGCAGCCATTTTATTAACAAACAAATGAATAAACATAAATAACTGAATACAAATGAGTATCAATTCCCCTAATACCCATTCGTCCTAATCCACTGCCCCCAAACCTTCCGGAACATCCATGAAGAGAACCAATTGGGGCTGAGGTCCTTGGAGCTACGAGAATCCAAACCGGGTCTGGCGAAACTTCACACTCCTTCTTTCTGTAGTTTACCCTCAGCCGTCACCCCGAGCTTCAAGGGCACCAAAATCCACCTCAGGTGGCTAACCACTCCTTACCAGCTCCCAAGGACCATGTCCTGTGGAGCCCCCTACCTTCACCAGACCGGTCCATCCAAACTGGGAGCCAAGCAGAACCTGACTCCCCCACTACTTTACACCGACTCCAAGGACCCCAACCCGCACCAGCCACTCTGACAACCTGCCACCACCACCGAACACCATCCAGAAAAGTTGAAACCACACCCGGCACTGATGCCAACCCAAAAGGGGAGGGAGGGTGGGACTGCTTCTTCTGCCGGACGTGCGTCTGTTCCCACGTGGCGCGGGGCCGGGCTTTATATGCCGGTCCCTCCCCGTGTTGTGCACGTCCGACCCCAACCCCTAACCCCACGCAGAAGCTGGCGCGCCGGGTCATGTGGGGCCTCCCATGAGGGCTGCGTCCACATGTCCGGCCCCAGCCTAGACAGATTCTTACAGTAATTTATAACTGAGTTAACAGGCAAGAAACCAGTAGTGTAGAGACAAGGAGACTGATAAATGAAGGCATTTCTTATTTTTGCCTGCACTGTTGGTTTAGGGAAAGGTCTTTAAGAATTGGAGGTAAAGTAACACATACCTATTTTCCCAACCCTAACTTGCCATTCAGGACTCCTAGGCCAGATGACAATTGCCATGGAAGCTTATTTTTGGTGTTACCCATCCCATAATTCTGTATCATTACCTCAATGCTTCATTGTTCACATTGCATCCTACAATAGTGCCTGCCACAGATTTCCATGACAGTGCCGGCCACATATGTCCTCATATAGTGCCTCAGATGCCATCAGAGTTGCTGCCACTAATGCCCATATACAGTACCTAATACACCACTAGAGTACTTGCACATAGATGTACCCCTCACCAAAGTCCCAGATGCTCCAATGCACCAGCCTTAAGTGCCCACAGGTTACATGCCACACTGCATGAAATGCTCCACCGAGTGTTTACAGCCAATATCTCCTGAACCCTGCCAGCCAAAGTGCTGCACCACGGGAGGGGGTCACTGGCACTCGACTATGGTTACAGTAAGCCTTCACTGCATAACTTGGCGGATTAGCTCTTCAGGAATGTAAAAAGATATCCAAAAAAGACACACAAGCATGTAGGGTGTACGACCAATCTATAAGTGGTCTTATTTGTATGTGTATATATGTAAAAGAGTGTACCTAGGTGTTGTAGTGGGGATGACTAATCATCTTTAATAAGGTGCATGGGTGCTTTAAGCACCAAAGGGTGGGATGGCTTGCAGCCAATCAGAGCAGGAAGGTAGGTAGGGGCTACAGGTAGCTATAAGCAATAGCCTGCCATACTAGGCAAGTTAGTTGAGTTCTAGAATAGTAAGTAAAGGATTCTGCTCAGTTCATTTGTCCCAGCATAAGGAGTTACCTACACACCTGCCGGCAGTGAAATGGGACAGGCAGGGGCAGAACAGCAGCCAGAGATACTCTACTCTCAAAAAAATAGGGATATTTGGCTTTTGGCTGAAATTTCAAGATGAACATAAATAACATTTCTTGATTTTTTTTTTTAAATGCACTCAATGAGGCCATCTCTTAACTTTAGATGTACATGCCCAAATGTTCAGTGTTTCAGTACTTTTTGTACAACTTGTTGATTGGAGCACAATGCAGCTTAATGGCAAAATTCACAACAGGTGTTTTATCCCTGTATCGACCAATAACTTTAGGGGATCTATTTGAATTGGGATTTAAACCGTCCTCCTCATGCTGTTCATATTTTGACATCATTAGACCAAGACAACACCTTTACAATTGATCAACAGTACCTCGTTATTGTTAGGCTTCAAGCAGGATGCTTTCAGACAGAAGTGGCCATTGAGCTTAGAGTGTCACAAAGTGTCATCAGCAGGTTGCTACAGAGATACAGAGAGACTGGAAGAGTCACAGAAAGGCAAAGAAGTGGACATCCTTTGACTATATCACACATTGATGAGCGCTTCATTGTAACCAATGCCCTGCAGAACCGCATGATGAATGCCACACAACTCGATGCACGTTAAAGGGAAGCAAGAGGCAACCAAGTGACACATCAGATCATTCATAACCATTTACATCAGCGTGGTCTGTGTGCTAGTCGACTGGCAAGGGTACCTGACCTGGCTGATGCATAGCACTCTCACTGACATCTCCAGCATTGTTGGCGGCCATCATTGCCCAGAAGGACTTGACTTTCATCACTGAGCAGCACTGAGGACCACTGTTCTCTCATCCAGCATAGATACTTTCTGGCTCATGCAAGATGATGATGCCTGTGCCTGGTCAGGTTGTCTAGCACATAGACCTTGCTTCTGTTAATAGTTACAAATGGTCTGACATGACACTTGGTTGCCTTCTGCTTCCCTTAAACTTGCCTGAAGTTGTGTGATCTTCATCATCCGGTTCACAGGGCATTGTTTACAATGAAGTGGTCATTAGTTTGTGATGGAACCAAAGGACGTCCACTTCTTTGCCTTTCTGTGACTCTTCCAGTCTCTCTGTATCTCTGATACAACACTCTGATGACACTCTGTGACACTCTAAGCTCAGTGGCCACTTCTGTCTGAGAGCATCTGCTTGTAGCCTTGCAATGGCAAGGTACTGTTGATCAATTGTGAGGTGTTGTCTTGGTCTCATGATGTCACAATGTGAACAGCAGGATGACGAGGACTGTTTAAATCCCAATTCAAATTGATCCCCTAAATCTATTGGGCCAATTCAGGGATCAAACACCTGTTGTGAATTTTGCCATTTAGCTCCTTGCTAGAGATCAGCAAGCTCTGCAAAAAGTACTGAAGCATTGAACAGTTGGACATGTGCATCTTAAGTTAAAAGAGGCTCTCATTTAGTTGCTATAAAAATATTTTAAAGAAATTGTATGTTCATCCTGAAGAAAAAGAACAATGATGAAAGATAGAGATAGAAAATGCAAAAAGAGTAAAAGAGAGGTGGAATACAGCTTGCAAGACTCCAAGCTAAAGAGTCTCTGTCTTTACTTCCTCATCAGCGCACCACATGTCCAAGCAACATCACTGGTAGGCCTAACTACACCAGCGTCCACACACATCTGCTTTCCAGGTGTCCCTGCCTGTCTGACACATGAGGCCACGTGTATGAAAAGTGTCTAAGTCTAAAATTCACTTTTTTGTCCATAGCAACAAGTTAGAGCCCATAGCAACTAATCAGAGCTCCCCTTTCATTTTTCCAGAACACTATATGAAAGGAGAGGGGCACTCTGATTGGTTGCTATGGGCTCTGATTGGTTGCTATGAGCTCTGATTGGTTGCTATGGGCTCTGATTGGTTGCTATGAGTTCTGATTGGTTGCTATGGGCTCTGATTGGTTGCTATGAGCTCTGATTGGTTGCTATGAGCTCTGATTGGTCGCTATGAGCTCTGATTGGTTGCTATGAGCTCTGATTGGTTGCTATGGGCTCTGATTGGTTGCTATGGGCAACAAAGTGAATTTTAGACCTAGACAGTTTTCATACATGTGGCCCCTGGTACCTGCACAGAGTATGGCTGAGGATTTGGGGATTTGCAGTGCAGTGGACCCCTCCTGAGATGGTGACAGCGTTGGGGGGTCTCTGTATGAATTTTTCCTCTTGGTATTTTTTGCAGATTGCTGCTTTAAGTCAATGAAGTCATGCATTACATCTCATAATGAACCCTTCACAATTACTGAAGCAAATTATTCTAATTAACGCCGGACATTGCAGAAGTACTCCGTTCCCTTCAGTGGGTGGATGAGAAGGAGCCTTTGGCGATGTTCAAAACTAATCACTTATAATGGCTGCAGATTTCACCGACGTGTGAGTCACTTCAATGATGTCACACATGGCAGGAATAGCCAATGAAAAAGAGTCTGAAATAAGAAATTATCTGCAAAAACGTAAAATGAAGAATATTGTCAAAGTTTTAAAGTAGAAGATGATACAAAATGTGCTTCAAAGAAAGGGCGAAGAAAATGAGAGAAGAAATGATCACCACACAGGGCGGCATGAATGAAATTTGGCATGTTAACTCCAGATTTAATGCGCATAATGAAAGCCAAGAATGCGCCTGATTTATGAACCCGCTCTACAGCCGGTCATAAATCAGGCGCATTCTAGCGCTTGTACAACATTTCTGGCTCAGGTAAACCACTTTGAAAGTGCTTTACCTGTTCCAGCATTGATGCACCTAGAAATGCCATAGAGGAACTATAAATCTATAGCTTCGTACGGTTCTAGTGCGCCCCGCATCCCCCACGAGATCGGGTGCATTACAAAGTGCCGCGGGTGCTATGTAATGCGCCTGATAATGGCATATGGGAGGGATTTGAGTGAAGCAAATGGGGCTGCGCTGGATATCAGGCTGAAAAGACGTCATATATCTGGTGCAACCTCGTTCATACATGACATCCATAAAGTTGTAAAAAATTACTTAAAGGGAACCTGTCACATAGGTTGTGCCCCCCTTGCTGAGGGCAGCACAAGCTAGTGTCAGACCTGCTGTTTCCAGCGCTGTGTCCCTTATTCTGTAAGATGCAGCAGTTTTAGAGCATTTACCCCTCAAATCTTATTCATGAGCAGGTGTTAGCTCCACCCACCAAAGGCTAGCTCCGCCCACTGACAGTTATTCACATGTTTCTACCTATTCAAAGTAATAGGTTTGTCAGTTGAGGTGGGCGGTGCTAGCCTCAGGTGGGCAGGGTTTGAAAAAAACTGACACTGAAGGACTCTTCGAATGACTTTTCTGGCTGAAAACTGCAGATTTGAGCATTAAATGCATGAAAACTGCAGCATCTTACAGAATAAGGGACACAGCGCTGGAAACAGCAGGTCTGACACTACCTTGTTCTGCCCTCAGCCAGGGGGGCAAAAACTATGTGACAGGTTCTCTTTAAAAGATCTTTGCCATTGAGCTTTACCATCTTCCTCCACAAAGACCACCTAGAACAGGCTTGCACAAGATGTGGACAAAGAATTTCTGGTGGTCCTGGAAGGATGTAAGAAAGGTTTTGCAGCAGTTAATGGAGGTGGTCACGCGTGTGCAATACTCTCTAGTTATTTTAATGGGAGTTTTGAATACAGCTAAGTGCACTAGTTTGGCTGCATTCAGAACTCCTATAGATAAGAATGGAGACTGTTGCACAGGCATCTATGTTCTATGCAGCCAGACCAATCTGCGGCACCATGACGTTACCTTGTTTTCAATTGGTTCTCGATCTCATAAGAAAATGATACCATCAGCTGCAGGAGCCCCAGTAAAAATATCAAACAACCTATACTTACCTTGCTTCAGTCCCCAGGTCCAGCACTGCATCTTTTCAGTCTTGTCTTCTCATTCTGTCACTTCTGAATGGGAATGTCACCACTGATTGGCTGCAGCAGTCATGTGCCACTTATTTACATAACCAATCGAAAGTGAACAGCTCCTGTGATGTAAGTAGAGGCACGTGACTGCTGCAGCCAATCACCAGCTGCAGCTCTGACATCCCAATTCGGAAGTGACAGACTGAAAATAGAAGACCGGAGAGATGAAGCGCTTAAACCGGGGGCCAGAGGAAGGCGAGTATAAGGTTTACTGGGACCCCAGGAGCTGATGGTATTATTTTGTTAAGAGGTGGACAGCCCCTTTAATTTCAGTCCCTATCAACTGTCAAGTTATGCAGCTCTGACCTGGAAGAAGGAGCTTAGTTAAAGGGGTTGTCGCACTACAATGATTGCTTTTTATGTTAAAGATCTTGCAAAAACAGGTCAATTTGCAACATATGTTCATTAACGGTGTTCTTCCTATTCCTAGATATCCTCTCTTATATGGGCTGCATCAGCTCCTCAGGTCGCTATAGCTACAGACCTGTTTGATCTCTCCTGATAGGCTGCCAGCACTGGTTGCTATAGCTACAGACCTGGCTTCTACTGCAGCTAGTAGTAGCCAGTAAACACGCCCCTGAATTCAAAATTAATCCAAGAAAACAGGATAGAGGTAAGGTGAATCAATGTAGTGAGACAACCCATTTCAAGGGGTTGTCCAACTTAGATGAAAAAAATAGTAGTCAACAAGCTAAAACAATCCAAAAACAGTATTTACCCTTTATTCTACCAGCAATCCCATGTAGTTGCTCCAGGGGTGTCCTGGTCTTTGTTCATTAAGGTATGACACATGATTGCTGCAATAGTTACATGCTGTACCAATGGCATCATGACTCCCAGCACTGAGCCATGATGCCAAGGATATGACATTTTACTGCTAGACATGAAACGATGAGATGCTGAAGGTAAAGGGCTGTGATACCGTAACAGGTTATTAAAGGGGTATTCATGTAAGTGATATGTAATCTGGTGTGTTTTAAGTGGCAAACCAGTTTGGGTTATAACAGAATTTGGGAACATAAAGATCTCTGTGCCAATCCCCAATATAGAGTATGAGGGAAGGATTCACAGACAATAGAAGGGATACGTCACGTACAGTATCATGCTACCTGCTCCAACCCTGCAGTAAGCGTAACACAGAATATGTGATAGGTACCTATTGGAGGTGCCTGCAGGGCTGGGACAAGGTATTCTGGTGCCCTAGGCAAACATGGCATGTAACGCCCCAGCCCTCCGCTCCTACTGTAAACTTCAGCCCACTCTATACCTATTTGCGCCCCCTTGCTGCCTGGGATGAAGTGGAACCCTAGGCAGTCGCCTACCTTCGGCTACACATCATCCTGGCCCTGGGTACCTGTATCTTACAAATCAAGACTGACCCAAAAAAGAGCCTTGAAATGTAACGAGGGATTCTCAGCCAAGCCATAAAAGCCTCCATGTGGAAGAGTCTCCCATCTGCAGACGGCTGTTTCACAGTTCTTACCCCTTATCAGTGCAGAGCAGGGTTCTCGTTGGTTGGAAGAGAGGTCTTTGATGTAACTTTTCTTGTGGACAACACCAAACTGTTGTAAGGAGACTTATAGACCAAGCAATGCTACCTAGAGAAAAACGATGTACTGTATAAGTATGCTATTCAGATGAAAAACCCTGATCTCTACAGGTAGGTTACTCTTCCTTTATGGAAGATTGTAGTTTGGCTGATAATCCCTAGTCATGTTTCAGGGCTCATTATTAGATTGGATTTATAAATGTCCTGCTATGTCTTATTGAATGGTATGCATTTTTGATAAACTTTGTAGTTTGGCTGCATCTCCCGCTGTGACGAGGCCTAATTGCCCACTATCACTTTTCAATCTTTCCTTCTGCTCACCAATATCCCCCCCCCCCCACACACACTCCCAATTTCACACCTGGTAAGATTAGCAGGTTTCCTATTTAAGCATGCACCCTAGTCAGTCATGACTTTAGTCAGTCTGTGCAACATCCTTTAAGTGCTACTCCTTAAGTGTACTGTATGCAGCATTAATACCAGCATTGAAACCAGAAGTGAACCAAAAGGTAACAAAGACCCTTCCCAGCTCCTCACTCAAACAGCACCCATATGCACCTCTCTGCCACAATCATCACTCCTGCCTAATCATCAAACTCCTTGTCTCCCTCAGACACCCGTGCTGGCAATGGATTCCATATCTCCCCTTCTGTCTTACCCTCACACCTGACCTCTACTCTTCACCTCTTCCACAACATTAAGACCTTCCTCAAAAAACCCACACAACCACCTTTTTCTCTATCCCACACACACCTCCTCACTCTCTACCTGCTTCTCCTCGCTGCCGGGGACATATTACAAACACCGGGCCCCCTCAGCACATCCCACTGTGGTTTCAGGCATCTCTTACAGACCAAGCAGCACACACTTTATCAACCACACAAACCTCAAAACCATCCCCCTCACCTCTGCAGCACCTATCCCCATGTCTGGAGCCCTCTGGAATGCACGTTCGGTGTGCAACAAGCTTCCCTTCATCACATCCTCTCATCTCACGCAATCCACCCTCCTTGATAACAGAAACTGGCTGACACCCTCTGACACAACCGCCCCTGCTGCACTCTCCTATGGTGGGCTCCAGTTTACCCACACCCCCTGCCCGGGCAGTAAACATGGCGGAGGTGTCGGCCTTCTTCTGTCAGATACCTGTTCCTTTCTCTCCATTCCACCAGTACCTTCCCTCACCCTCCCCCTCCTTCGAGGTGCATTCTGTCCGCATCTACTCCCCCTCCAACCTCCAAGTGGCTGTTGTCTACCGACCCCGCGCCCTGCCACCACCTTCCTTGACCACTTTGCTTCTAGCTCCTCAACTTTCTTGCCACCGAACATCCCCCACTATTATCATGGGAGATTTTAAACATCCAATCGTCTACTTCCCCACTTCACTTACTAACAAACACCTGTCACTCTCCCTTCCTTTGTTGGCCTCTCCCAGTGTGAACCTCTGGAGCCACTCACACAGACGGACCACCCACTGAGCTCATCTTCACCCGCCTCTCCCCCTATCTAACCCTCAAACACTCCTCTCCCTATCTCTTAGGACCACAATCTACTCACCTTCTCCTCCATCAGCCACTCCACCTGCCCCTCCTGCACTCAAATCTAGCACAACCCAGGCAGGAACCTACAAAACCTCAACCCTTGACACTTCTCTCTGACTCTCATGTGCTCCCCTCCTCTAACCATATCCTCACTTGCTGATTCAGACACGCAGCCTACCCACTTTCTACAACCAACACAATCACTTCCATTCTTGATGCTGTCGCCCCTCTCACTCACCAACAGAACCCCGCAAAATCAACACAGACGAGACCCTGGCACACAGACACCACCAAACAGCTGAGGCGAGCTTCCAGAGGTGTGCCGAACAGCAGCTAGGAATAAAACCCGCTGCCACCACTGACGTTCACGCTCATATAAAGAATCACTCGCACACGTTTAAATTCCGCCACATCACCTCATACCAAACAATACTAGTCACCACACTCATATCCTCCCCCTGTCCCACAACCCCAGACAACTTTTTAACACCTTCAACTCTCTCCTGCGTCCAACCAGCACCCCCTCCCCCATCTATCCTCTCAGCAGATGATTTTGCAACTCCCTTCCATAATAAACTGTAAATCTCATCAGACACAAAGCATCACCCCACACAGTCCCCCTACAGCCTACCTCTATTCCTGCGGTTGTCCCCACAGCCCACCTCGTACCTGCTCATGACTATTCCCCTCTAACTCGCTTCTCTCACCCGGTCACACCTACAAGCCTCTCCTCTCAACTGTCCAAATCGAACCTGCACCTCACTCTGTAGTCTTGACCCACTCCATCTCACATCAACCCCTTACCTTAGTTGCTTGGTATCATACCCAGCCCTCACCCATCTCTCAATATATCATTAACCCTGGCATCTTCCCTATCCTCATTTAAACAGCCACCATCAACCCCCATCCAAAAAGAAACCATCTCTTACCCCTTCTCACTGTCCAACTATCGCCCCATCTCCTGCTTTCCTTTCGCCTCTAAACTCCTGAGCAACAACGTCCATCTTCGAACTGTCCTCCCCATCTCTCCACCAACTCTCTTTCCTTGACCCTCCAATTGGGCTTCCGTCCCCACCACTCTACTGAAACCCGCCCTAACCAAATGTCCACCAACGACTAGCAATTGCCAAATGCCTCACGCCACTACTCTGTGCCCCTTCTCCATCCTCGACCTTTCCCTCTGCCTTTTACCTTTCAGACCATTCCCTCGCTACAAATCCTCTCCTCCCTCGGCATCACGGACTTGGCCTCTTTCCTGGATCTCCTCGACCTCACTGATCGACATCTCAGCGACTCTGCACTCACCTCACTCCCACCTTTCCTCCTCTCGCCCGCTCTCTTTGGTGCCCCCCAGGGGTCAGTCCGGGGCCCATTCTTTTCTATCACACTCTTGGTCGGGGTTTCCCTCATAGCACACACGGCTTTCAATCCACCTATATGCTGTGTCCCAAACTCTATTTTCCCGGCCCAGATGTCGCCTCTCTTCTCTCCCGGATCCCTGACTGTTTCCCCCTTTTCCCCCTTCTTCTCCCCCTTCTCCTAGAACTAAACGTGGAAAAAATAATTCTTATCTTCCCCCCGTCCCCTCCATCTTCCACCCCGATCTCTCTATCATGTTAATGCTACACTCTCTCACCAGCACCAAGCCCGCGCCTTGGGAAAACCCTTTTGACTCCAATCTCCCCCAAAAACCCACATCCAAACCCTCCCCTCTCCCTGTCACCTCCCCCCAAAAAAAAATTTTCCCGAATCCGCTCATTCAAAACCTAAAAAGCACAAAATCTGGTCCATCCCTTGTCATCTCCCGCCTCGATACTGAAACATCCCCTCTGTGCCCCCACTAGCACCCTGCTCCCCCCAATCCCCCTTTAACTCTGTTTTTCCCTCCCCTCCCGCAAAACCCCCTGCCTCTCCCCTCGCCGACCCTTACGGGCTCCCCATTCCCTACGAATCCTTTTCATTAACAAGCCCTGACCTAAAAGGGCCTCCAAACCCTCTCCCCTTCATTATCCCCTTTAATCGCTAAAAACCTCCCCTCATGAAACCTCCGCTCCTCACGGACCTTCCCCCGCTCTCCCTTTTCCCTCCTCACAAAAACCGTCTAAAGACTTCTCTCGTGCTTTCCCCCCACTGTGGAACTCCCGCCCCAAACATCAGACTTCCCCCTCCTCACCAGCTTTAAATGTAACCAAAACCCACTCTTCAGGATTTCCTATAACCCAACATTTCCCCGGTTGCCTCCTCCGCCCCAAACATGTCTCCCCTCCCTTCTGTCTCTTCCCCCACCCTGTAGATTGAAGCCCCACGGGGAGGGCTCTCTCCCTCTGTACCCTTGTTACACTTTTGTACTTTGTAATTGTTTTTACCAATGTTATTTATTACCCCCCCTGAAATGTACAGGCCCCGGAATGAAGGGTGCTCCAAAATAAAAGTAATAATAATAAAAAAATAATAATGGGGGGCACCCCCATTTTGGGGCATAGAAAAAACAACCCTTTTTTCCTTTTGGAGAGGGCCCCTTTTCATTACTTTTTTTCCCCAGGAAGCATTACACCACCTACAAGTCTTCCTACAACACTTTGGTTCTCTCCATGCAGTGAAACATTTCCCCCCTAGAGACCTAAAGACCTCTCTCCCAACAAACCAGAACCCTGCTCCTCATTAATGAGGGCCAAGAACCCTAAAATTGCTATCTACAGATGGGAGAGTCTTCTTTATGGAGCAGTTTCTTTGCTTTTTTCAGGCTTTGCCTCATAGCACACGACTGTGGCATAACAGGACCTAAGAGCTTTGACTAAGATTAAGCGTTGTGTCTGTTCCCATCAGCGGTCAGGTCAAGGCAACAGTAATGGAGCAGATATTTTCAGGGTGTACCCAGGAGGGCAATACAGCTACTTGTTGGTAACTCAGACCTTTCTATTGAAGCCATTAGGTTCAAGTAAATTAAAACTGAAGTGTGTATGACCCTGGGCTGCTCAAGCTCACTATGTGTGGGAGCCCCCCGAGTGATGGCACATTTGCACTAGCGCTTCTATTCGCTCCACAATGCATATCTCTATTTACCTAACTAGCTGACTAGGTGATATATGGGTAATTATTATAATTCTGGCCATATGTCCAGGCTGTAATACACAGTAAATATCTTTATTTAATTCCATTTAATATTCTTTAAGGGCCACATGTATGAAACTGTTTAGGTCTAACACTCACTATTTTGCCCATAGAAAACCTATGGGCAAAAAAGTGAGTTTTAGACCTAAACAGGTTCATGCATGTTGCCCTAAGTGTTCATGTCCCATTTGTCACAGTACTGCTTATAGGGAATGTCCCATCAGAGTTCTGGGAAGGAAAGTTTGGCCATCTAGTTCCTTTGCCCCTGCAACCTTGGATCCATGTAGAGGGACCACAATCTGTATTCGACTCCTCTGTGGACATAGGTTTGACAGCCCAGATAGAAGACATGAGCTAGATGGGTCACCATAAACTTTGGCAAAGGGCAGTCATTGATCCCCTATACTTGAAGGGTCTAATACAGTGTTTCTCAACTCCAGTCCTCAAGACCCACCAACAGGTCATGTTTTCAGGATCTCCCACAAAATGCACTGACAATAATTATATCACCTGTGTCAGGATCTCCCACAGAATGCATGGACAATAATTACATCACCTGTGCAATAATGAGGAAATCCTGAAAACTTGGCCTGTTGGTGGGTCTTGAGGACTGGAGTTGAGAAACACTGATCTAATAGCTTGGATTGTAGGTGAAGGTTTGTTGGGTTAGGGACTCCTTTCTCTCTTCAGAGAGGTCCTACCAGATCTTTGTGCCCTTTTTTTTTTAAATTGCTTTTAGGAAATAAATGATGAGACTTGAGAGTAGAACTATCACACCCTATCCCAGTGTCAGACTGGAGTGCCTAGGGCCCACCAGTGGAATTTTGTTCTGGAAGCCCACTTGTAGAATTAATTCTGGGGTCCACCGTCCACGAGTAGAGTTAATTCTGGGGCCCACCCTACAGCAACTATATGTGCCTCTTATACTCTTAGGGCATGTCCCCTACGGTTTGCGATTTTGCAGACCATCTGAAAAACCGGCCGCAAACGAGCACAACGGGCCGCTATGGAAAACCCGCGCAGCAGTCCCCACTGCACGGGTTTTCCGCCCGTCGGTTTGAAAAACGGACGGATTATGTGCATGTCAATGGGAAGGGGGGGGGACTTTTCTCCGCTCATCGCGGAGTAAGGCCATCCCCCCCCGCCGCCGTGGGGACAGCACACAAACCAGACAAATAAACCGACAGGTATTTGTCCTTTGCCGTGTAAATGGGCCCTTGCACTTGCTTTTTGCCTCTTTCTTTCTGCCTTTCTTCTTCTCCCAAGCTTAAAAGAAACTCGAGGTCTGTCTCACTCAGCGATCCACCAAGGGATTTCCTTGTTCCTCTGTGGACCAGTACAATCCTGCTCTGTCCCTATTCACATTTAGCTGCTTATATTCACATATTACAAACCACATTTGAACCCAGATACGAGGTTTAATAACGATCAATGTTGGTAGGGATGTAACAAGTTAGCAAAACATTACAAACAAGAGACCTACTGACAATTACTTAATCATACATTGAAAATACACGTAAAGTAAATAAATAAAACACAACTGAAACAAAATAAATAACATAAAAAGAAATACAACTGTGAAAGTTAAGGAATATCTACAGCTACAAGTGCTGAAAAATAAAAACTATAACAACAATAAAGTTTTTTTTCAATTTTTGGCCTCATCCCTCCTCCACCCACTCCCAATACATTTGGAGAACACTATTGTAAGATTGTTTATCAAATGGGAAATACGATGCCCCCGATTATGCTCTATTTGTTCCGCTCAGTTACAGGCACCACCAACAAACTGTGCCCCCAACCTCGCCTCCCTATAAATCTCCCTTGGAAGACGTGCATCCTCTATGTGATCAGCAGTAAAATAAAACTCATCCCATCAGTATTTTACTCACCTCAACTTCCACCACATTGAAAATTCATGGTCAGATAAACTACAATAAATCTATAATGAAACCGGGAGCTAAACAAGCTCAAAGTGATTGCTTGAAGCTCCATGACCTTAGCAGTCTACTGGAAAACACATTAAATGAGAAATTTGTTTTAATCTTCCGCCTGTTCATTTACTTCAGAAGGAGGTTAAATTCTTATGTCTCTGTGTCTTTTAATACTGCAACCAACCTGTCATTTATAATCGTGGATTTATGAAGCAGAGTGTACATTTTTTTTCCCTCCTGGGAACCGGGGGTAAGATGCGAAGTCATTGCCGCCTGCGCTGCCAGTGTCTCTCAGACAGTAATGGTCTGCGGTCAATCGAGTTCCTGGCTGCGATTCACTGCATACTTGTTCCAGTCCGCTAAGCTGTGTAGTCTCCTTCACACACAACTAATTGCAAAATGATTGCAGGGACAGACCCTCCACTGCCACCATCGATGCTCCTGTCTATGTGTGAACTGTCATATAATAGTGAGAAAATATCCTTTCAGTATTGTCTGGCTGATATTCTTAAGCCTGGGAAAGCTGGGTGACAGCACTTATTATGCTCCTATAACTACTAAACACTGCCTCCTATGTACAAGAATATAACTACTATAATACTGCCCCCTATGGAAAAGAATATAACTACTATAATACTGCTCCCTACGTACAAGAATATAACTACTATAATACTGCCCTCTATGTACAAGAATATAACTACTATAATACTGCCCCCTATGGAAAAGAATATAACTACTATAATACTGCCCCCTATGTAAAAGAATATAACTACTATAATACTGCCTCCTATGTACAAAAATATAACTACTATAATACTTCCCCCCTATGTACAAGAATATAACTACTATAATACTGTCCCCTATGTACAAGAATATAACTACTATAATACTGTATCCTATGTACAAAATTAACTACTATAATATTCCCCCCCTATTACAAGAATAAACCTATTTATAATACGGGCCTCCTAGGGTAAAAAAATTTAAAATTTCCCTATAATACTGCCCCCTATTTTTACAAGAATATAAGTATATAATATTGTTCCCTTATTTTCCAAGGGAATAAAACCTACTATAATACTGCTCCCAAATGTATAAAAATTAAAACTACTATAATACTGCCCCTATGTACAAAATAAAACTATAAAATTACTGCTTCCTATGTACAAAAATTATAACTACATTATTTTTGCCCCCTTTTGTACAAGAATAAAAAACTACAATAATTTACTGCCCCCCTTAGTTTAAAAATATAACTACTAAAATTTAATGACCCATGTAAAAAAAATATAACTACTTTTAATACCCCCTTCCTATGTACAAAAAATTAACTATAAAATACGCCCCCAAGGGTAAAAGGGAATATAACTACTTTAATCTGCCTCCTAGGGAAAAAAGAATATAACTACAATAATACTGCCCCCTTATTACAAAATTAGATTTTTCGGAAAAAATTATTCCTTTGATGGGGGAATTTAAAAAAATACAAAGATAGACTTTGTTTAGAGCTCAATGCTAAAAGAATAAAAAATTTTTTGGAAGAAGAGACACTGGGCGGTACCCAAATTTTTGAATGTCTCTTTTTCCATAAAAAAGGCAAAGACGGGGTTTTGCGGGTCTCCCCCACCTCCTCATTTTGAAATTTAAAACTGCCTTCCTTGTACAAAAAAAATTTCTAAAAACTGCCTCTAGGGAAAAAAGATTAAAAACTACTATAATACTGCCCCCTTTGTAAAAGGGAATTAATTACTAAAATACAAACCCCTATGTTAAAAGGGAACAAAAAAAAACAATGATACTCCCCCCAATGTACCAAAATTTATAAACTACTTTTAAGACTCCCCCCTTATGTACAAAAAATAAAAATACAATGTTTTCCCCCCTTGTACAAATATATAATTACTTTTATACTCCCCCCCCTATTTTAAAAGAAAATAACTACTATAATATTTGCCCCTATGAAAAAGAATTTAACTTTTTATAATCTGCCCCTTAGGGAAAAAAATAAACCCTACTATAATACTGCCCCTATGTACAAAAAATTATAACTATTTATAATACTGCCCCTATGTACAAGAAAATAACTACTATAATACTGCCCCCCTTGGAAAAGAATATAACTATATAATACGGGTCCTATGTAAAAAAAATTTAACTACAATAATACTGCCTCCTAGGGACAAAAATAAAACTACTAAAATTACTGCCCCCTATGTAAAAGAATTAAACTATATAAAAATTCCTCCCTATGTAAAAGAATAAAAACTATTTTTAAAAAACGCTCCTATGTACAAGAATATAACTACTAAAATACTGCCTCTTTGACAAGAAAAATAACTAAAATAAAACTGCTCCCTATTTTACAAGAATAAAATACTAAAATTACTAAATCCCTATGTACAAAAAAATATAACAAAATTTTTATACTGTCCAAATGTGCAATTTTTTAAAACCCAAACTTTTAATTTACTGCCCCCTATGTACAAAAATATAACTACTTTTAATACGGGATCCCAAATGTACAAGAATAAAAACTAATTTTAATACTGCCCCTATTTTGCAAAAATATAATACAAAAATTTCCTGACCCTTTATTTTACAAGAATAAAAACTAAAAATAAAACTCCCCCCTTGGGCCAAGAATAAAAATTTACTAAAATTCTGCCCCCTATGTAAAGAATAAAACTACTATAAAATGCCCCTTTGTAAAAAGAATATAACTACTAAAAAATACTGTCCCAATTTTAACAAAAATTTATAACTACTATAAAACTCCCCCCTTTTGCACAAAAATTTTAATACTATAATACTGTCCCCGGGGGTACAAGAATTAACACTAAAATTACTGCCCTATGTATAAGAATTTTTCAACTATAATACGGGCCCCCTAGGTACAAGAATATAACAACTAAATTTCTTCCTCCCTTTGTACAAGAATATAAAACATAAACTGCTCCTAGTCAAGAATAAAAACTACTTAATACTCCTCTATGTACAAAGAATATAACTACTAAAATTAAGCTCCCTATTACAAAAATTTTATAACTACTATAATCCCGATCCCTATGTAAAAAGAATATAACTAATATAAAAAATGTCCTATGTGCAAGAATATAACACTATAATACTGCTCCCTATGTACAAGAATAAAAATTTACTATAATACTGACCCCTATGAAACAAAAATTTAAAAACCAAAATTTAAAAATTTGCTCCTATGTGCAAGAATAAACACTTTTAATACTGCTCCCTATGTACAAAAAATTATAACTACAATAATATGCCCCTATCCCAAAAGAAATAACTACTATAATATTTGCCCCCTATGTACAAGAATAAAACTACTAAAATACTGCCCTATGTACAAGAATATAAATACTTTTAATACGGGTCCCCTTTGTACAAAAATTATCTACTATAATACTGTCCCCTATGTACAAGAATAAAAATACTATTATACTGTCCTCTTTTGTACAAGAATATAACTATTAAAAATTTTACTGCCCCCTAGGGAAAAAAGAATATAACTGCTAAATATTGCTCCTTTTGTATAAAAAATTTTAACTACTATAATACGCCCCCTATGTAAAAGGGGGGGGGGGGAATTTTAAAAAAAATTTTACTAAAATTTATTTCCCCCCCTTTTTTCCAAAAAATTATAACTGTTTAAAAATACTGCTCCTATGTACAAAAAATAAAATACTATAATACCCCCTTTTAAGTAAAAGAATATAACTACTATAAACTGCCCCTATGTACAAGAATTAACTACTATAAAAAGGGCCTCTATGTACAAAAAATAAAAACTACTATAATATTGTCCCTTTTGTATAAGAATAAAAACTACAAAAATTTTGCCCCTTGCCCCAAGAATTTTTTAATACTAAAATACTCCCCCCTATGGAAAAAATATAACTACAAATAATATGCCCCCAAATTTTAAAGAATAAAAATACTAAAAAAATGCCTCCAAAGGCCCAAAAAATTTTAACTCCCATAATACTGTCCCCTATGGAAAAGTTTAAAAACTACTATAATTTTCCCCCCCTTATTAAAAAGAATAGATTGTTCGGATAACAATTCACTTTAGTTTGGGGAAAAAAAGAAATACAAGATAGACTTTTTTTTACGCTCATGCTGAAAATAACTTTTTTGGGGAAAAAAAGGACATTTAAGGTTTGGTAAAAAAAATTTGAATGTCCCCTTTAAATTCCAGTAGAAAAGCAAAAAGCGTTTCGCGGAGCTTTCCTCCACCCCCTCATTTTCCAACTTTTTACTCCCTCCTATGTAAAGGGAATATAATTTCTATAATACTCCCTTTCTAGTACAAGAATTAACTACTTTTAAAATTTGCCCCTATGAAACAAGAACATAACAAACTATAATACTACCCCTATGTAAAAGTTTATAACAAACCTAAAATTTCTGCCTTTTATGTAAAAAAATTTAAAACTACTAAAAATTTTCCCCCCTTTATGTACAAGAACAAAACTACTTTTAATATACCCCAATTAAAAGAATATAACTACTATAATCCCTGCCCCCTATGTTAATAAAATAAACTATTAAATATGCTCTCTATGACAAAAAATTTAAAAACTATTTGATATTTGGTTCCAAATGTACAAGAATATAAACTATTATAAAACTGTCCCTATGTACAAGAAATAACTATATAATACTCCCCCCCTATGTAAAAGA
The DNA here is from genome assembly GCA_025379985.1 of Phyllomedusa bahiana. Taxonomy (NCBI): domain Eukaryota; kingdom Metazoa; phylum Chordata; class Amphibia; order Anura; family Hylidae; genus Phyllomedusa; species Phyllomedusa bahiana. The sequence goes on along the minus strand of JAODAL010004225.1, from coordinate 106,978 downwards.
ATATAACTACTTAAACTGCCCTTTTGTACAAAAATTAACTACTATAATCCCTTCCCCCCTTTGTCCCAAAAATATAACAAATATAATACTGCCTCCTTTGAACAAGAATTTTAACAAATTTAATCTGCCTCCTATGTACAAGAATATAACTCCTATAATACGCCCCTATTGTACAAAAACTATAATTTACATAAAAACCTCCCCCCATGTACAAGAATATAACAAACTAAAAATCCCTGACTCCTAAAATTTACAACACCTGGGGTTCAAAGATGATAGGAATGCCCAGTCAGAGCACACTAAAATTTTTTTTGCTGGGGTCAAGGACCTGGGTCAATTTTGCATCATATTTTTGTGCATGATTGGAAATTGCTAGTTTTAAAAAGTGATAGTTTTGTAATTTGACCCTTAAAAGAAATTGCCCGAAAGGGGCCCGGAATGGGCATAAGGGGGCCAGGAGGAAGGTTTTTCTGTGAGTACCTATTTTTAGATTCCAAACTCTTTCACCATCCCAAACAAATTTGCTATCTACCTGCACCCATCTCCCTTTCCTACTGTACCCCCCCAGTCTCCCCCCCTGACATTCTATCCAAAATCAGCCCCCTTATCCCCCCCCTCAAAAAATTTTATACATCCCACACCCTTTTTCCCCCCTTTTTTAAACCCCCCAAAAAAATTCCCTGTTTTGCTTTAGTGCTGAAAAAAAACCCGTCACTAATATCTCATTTAACCATCTGTTTGTCACTTTTCATTCTCAGGCTTCTCGCTCCCATTTGGACTTTCCCCTTCCTAAACCCCACCCCCCTTTCCCCTTTTACTGCTCATCCCACTTCCTCCTCCTTCCATGGGAAACCCTGCTAACCTGCTCGCCATTCCCCTGTACGTCTTTCCCTGCCCCCCTTTTTAAAAGGCCCCGTGGAATGCCCCGATCTGTTGGCAAAAAGACTCACTGTGTTCATGACCTTTTCTCTCCAACTCCCTCAACCTGCTGCCCTTTACAGAAACCCTGGCTCCCGACTCCCCGAAAACCGCTTTTCCCCTTTCCGTACTCACCCATGGCGGCCTACCCCTTCCCCCAACCCCCCGACCTGAGAACAGGGCCCGGGGGGAGGAGTCGGCCCTACTTCTCTCTCCACCTGCACTTACCCGGTTCCCTTTTCCCCCCGCACCCCCCCTCAATTTTCCCCTCTTTTTTTAAGCCACACCATTAGCCCCTTTCGGCCATTTTTCCTTTTGAGTCGCAGTTGTGTTTCAGGGCCCCCGGCTCACCCCCCCCAAATTTTGGATAATTTCGCTGCCTGGCTCCCCTATTTTTCCCCTCTTCTGAAATGCCACCTTATCATGGGGGATTTCAACACCCCATTGAAGACCCCCCTGTCTTTTTTTTCTGCCCCCTCATTTCTTTCACGGGCCCCTTCTCTTGGGCCCCTTGCAGTTTACTGACTCTACCCCCACAAGGATGGGAAAAATCTCTTGATCTGGTCTTTGTGTTTTTCATCAATTTTTAACCTCACCAATTCCTCCCTTTTGCTCTTTTGATATAACTTTAAACTTTTTTTTTTACTTTCAATTCTCAGCCCCTTTTCTGGGGCCACCTGCCCTTCACCCATTTAGAATTTTCCGCTCCCTTAACCCCCCAGGAACTATAGACACCCTACAGTCCTCACTGCCCCCCCCAAACTCCTCCCTCTCCTGTCCCGGGCCTGGCTGTCAAACATTCAACGAAACTTAAAAACCCCGGGGCATATTTGGGAAACCCCTCACACACCGTACCCCCGAGTCACCCCGGCAGCCTTGGCACCACCTAACTCGGTTCCTTCAACGATTTTCTCCCGGTTGCTGAGGGTCCTTTTTGGAGAAAGGGCGAAAATACCCCGCAACTTTTTCCCAAAAAAATTCTGCTCGGACTTATCCCCACTCCCCTTTACAGCGCCAAACAAATTATTTCACCCCCCTCAACTCAAACCCCTTTCACAAAAAAAACCCCAAAAACCCCGTTTACACCCCTCCACTCCCTTCTCAGGCCAAAGCCCCAGGCCCCGGTCTCTGACCCCTGTGCTGAGGGCCCGGCCACTCACTTCAAAGACCAAAAAATTTACATACCGGCATAACTCTCACACAAACCCCAAAAAAGGGAACCCCTCCCGTCCCTCCCCGCACATCCCCAAATGTGTTCTCACTCTTGGGGAAACCAAAAGACAGAAGAAGAAAATTTTCCAAAGGGCCCTTTTCCTGTTGCTCGCCCCAACCCCCCCTGCCTAGCGAAAAAAACCATTCCCTCCCCCCCTTCCCAAGGGCTAATTTTTCCAGCTATCCCTCTTTACCTTTCTGCCCTCCAGGGCACTGCCTTTTCCCCTTGGTTCTCCTCCTACCCCTCTGACCCACTTCCTTTTAGTGTCTCATTTGCGGTTCTACTTTTCTCCAATTTCCCCCTTCCGTTTGGGGGGTCCCCCAGGGGGGAGTTCTTGGTCCCCTTTCCCCTTCTCAATCTTACCCGCCCCCATTTGGGCCCAAAACCTCAGTAGGGTTTTGGGATCCAGTACCCCTCTACGCTGATGACACTCAATTATACCCTTTCCCGAGACCCACCCTGCCCTGCTAAAAAAAAACCCGTGACGTTTGTCCGCTGTCTCTGACACTTTCCCCTCTCTATCTCCAACTAAAACCCCACCAAAACCGAAAAATTCTTGTTTTTCCCCCATCTGCTAACCAACCGCCATTTTGCTATTTCTCTCTCAGTGTGTGGGATCCCCCCCCCCCAAACACCCAGGGAGCCCGGGCCCCATGTCTTGGGGGTTTTTCTAACTTTGATCTGACCTTTACCCCCCTATATCCAAAACCCCTTTCCCGCTTTCCCGCACCTGACCCCAAGAACATCTAAAAAATCCTCCTTTTCTCAAATGTGGGAAACCCAAATCAAATCTCATTGTTGCTTTATTCATTTTGTCTTGGGCTACTGTAACTTCCCCTTTTTAAACGGGCCCCCCTCTCTGTTTAACCCCTCCCCTCTCCAAACTAACCTGAAAAACCAAACAGCCGGCTTGTCCCCTTTTCTCCAGCCCCATAACTGATGCCTTTTACCCCGTGTCAGTCCTGCACTGGTTGCCCATCCGGGACAGAATTTCAGCATAACTAATCCCCTCTCCCCTATAAAACTCCCCCCACAAGGGTTCACCCCCCCACACTCCCCCCCTATCTCTGTCTACCACCCCCGCCCTCCTCTCCCCTCAGCACACTTTTAAAATACAGACTACAACATCCAACCTCCCTTTCCCCTCTTTAAAAATTTTTCACGGCTGCACCCATTCTCTGGAACAAACCTAAAAACTTCAAACAGGCACAATCCTAGCCCTTTTGTATTTTAAGAATGTCCTTAAAAAACACGTCTTCTCAGGCAGGCCTACCAAAACCACAAATTTGCTAACCCCCCCCTTCTATCACACACATTTCTGTCACATCCCTACACTAGGGCACTCACAGGCACTTATCTGTATATAGATGTACAGTCTGGTGGCGGGTTCACCAAATTTTATGTAAACCTCCCCATTTTTTTAAAGCATGGCTGGGCCAATTGTAAATTTAGCACTTCTCCCCCTTTGTTTCCCCCAGGCCCCCTCATAGATTGTAAGCTCTTGCGAGCAGGGCCCTCACACCTTGTATCTCACCTGTAAGTAGCTTTCACGGGTGTAATGTCTGTCTTTTGTCTGTAATTATACCTCTACATTGTAAAGTGCTGCGAAATATGTTGGCGCTATATAAATAAAGATTATTATTATTATTATTAAATACAAGAATATAACGACTATAATACGGCCCCCTATGTACAAGAATATAACTACTATAATATTGCTCCTATGTACAAGAATATAACTACTATAATACTGCCCCCTATGTACAATAATATAACTACTATAATACTGCTCCATATGTACAAGAATATAATTACAATAATACTGTCCCCTATGTAGAAGAATAGAAGTACTATAATACTGCCCCTAATGTACCAGAATATAACTACAGTAATACTGCTCCTATGTACAAGAATATAACTACTATAACACTGCCTCTATGTAAAAGAATATAACTGCTATAACACTGCTTCTATGTAAAAGAATATAACTACTATAATAATGACTCCTACGTACAAGAATATAACCACTATAATACTGCTCCCTATGTACAAGAATATAACTACTATAATACTGTCCCCTATGTACAAGAATATAACTACTATAATACTGCCCCCTATGTACAAGAATATAACTACTATAATACTGCCCCTATGTACAAGAATATAACTACTATAATACTGCCCCAATTTACAAGAAAAAAACAACAATAAAACAGCCACCTATGTACAAGAATATAACTACTATAATACTGCCCCCTATGTACAAGAATATAACTACTATAATACTGCCCCCTATGTAAAAGAATATAACTACTATAATACTGCCCCCTATGTACAAGAATATAACTACTATAATACTGCCCCCTATGTACAAGAATATAACTACTATAATACTGCCCCCTATGTACAAGAATATAACTACTATAATACTGCTCCTAGGTACAAGAATATAACTAGTGTAATACTGCCCTCTATTTATAGGAACATTGTAATCCTGCCCCCTGTAGAGAAGTATAAATGGGTAGGTAAGTTGTCATCTCTGTAGAGTCATCCTCACCACAGTCGCCATACATCTCAGCCTGACAGTGAATATGACAGCTGACAGTCAGTAGCCAGGAAAGGTAGAATCTATAAATATTCAGATTTCTCCCTGATGACCTTTTTAACTGATACGTTTTAGGAGATAAATGAACGTGTCAGTCTTAGATGTGGGAGAATTTCATGTAATAGCTTCAAGACCAGAGAAACATTTACATTTCCCCCTTTGGATCCAGTTTCCTCTTCTGTGAATGACTTCACTTTTTATTAACATCCAATAAAGTTGTTTTTCCACTAATAAGTCATAGATGGAAGAAAGCAGATAGCAAAAGATGAATTGTTGTAAATGAAGAAACCTCTCCGCCCATGTGACTTACACCCGCTCCTCGTTACATCAGCCACAGCCGCAGTAATTACTATTAATGATCATTGCTATTGATAATGTTGATGTCTCTGCGGCTGAAACAATCACATCTGATCAATAGAAATTGTTTCGCATTGGTCAGAACAATTTTTAGCCCAGCTTAACGACCTCTCCAAAATAGGAAGGAGGGTGCAGCCTCGTCCCATCGCTGCAGAGCAGTGTGTGACGTCACAACGAGGGGACGGGGTTGTGGCGACTTCTGCTGCACGGTCAGATAATACAGCAGTTATTGCCGCTATCTGTGAGGCCATAGAGTGTAACAAGCAGCTAGGAAAATTACAATTGGGGGAGCCATAGGGAAAGAAATACCAGCGCTGCTCAGTTCTATGACACTAGTAAGTCAGTTTTTCTAGGCTTTAAATCATAGAAAATCTGGAAAAGAAAACAGGGATTAACACTGCATGAATTTAACTTGGGTAACAACCATTATAGAGCAGAAATTTTGATATACAGTAGTCACTATTCTCAGAGCCGTCTTAACAGCATTATGGGCAGAGTCCTGCAGTGGGCCCTGTCCAAATTCATGACATCACCCTAGGTTATACCCCTAGCCACCCCCAAGCACACCCATATTATCACACCACTTATGTCTGGAAACAAGCAGCCTGCAGCCTACAAGATTGATTGGCAGGGCAGGGAGCCTTTGGCTCCCTTCTTCTCCATGGTTATTAACTGTTTGCACATCCTAAAATCACATAAACCGTTACATAAGCAAAACCAACCATGGAATAGAGGGTATGCTTCTTGTATTCCAGGGACAAGCATACCCCACATGGGGCCCCTACACTTGCGAGACCCCTGGGTAACTGCCTACTGTGCCCAATGGAAAAGATGGCCCGGACTATTCTGCTGGTGCAGTCACTGTGTACATACATTACTTATCCTGTACTGATCCTGAGTTACATCCTGTATGCTCCTCCAGAACTGCACTCACTATTCTGCTGGTCAGGGCCAGACTGGGAATAAATATCAGCCCTGGCACTAAGCCCCCAGCAGCCCACATACAATATCCGCTTACAAAATTTCCCTTGTTCTCGCACCTCGCCAAACTTTCTAAATAAAACACACTATTAAAGGTGCTTTACACGGAGCCTTTTTTTTGGGCATTTTTTATGTGTTTTTGGTGCATTTTTTAACGTGTTTTTGGTGCAATTTTTATGTGTTTTTGGTGAGTTTTTGTGCAGAAAGGCAGAGTAGTTAATGCTGTACATTTCTGCACAAAAAAACGCATCAAAAATGCACCAAAACCGCTCCGTGTGAAAGCTCCTACACACAAGTAAAAAAAAAAACCCAGTGATGCAGAGAAACCCCCTTCAATCCCAGAGTCAGGTGGGGGCACTTTGCTTTACAATCAGGGACAACCCCAACACTGACACTACATAAGCACCAACATAACCTACAACCCCCCACCAATCACATCCCAGTAGTCAGGTCACCATCACATGAAACAGCACTGATTCAACATAGAAGTAAAATTACCCGACAGCAGGGACTCACGGGAGACGTAAAGGCTGATGGGAGTTGTTTTCTTCTCCTTCTGGCCCAAACCTCCATGATGTCTTCCCTGATGAGTCGTTCTCTTCCCAAATTTCTTTCTCCTTTCCAGTACAGCTTTGCAATGTGTTCTTCTAGTGGTTACTACTGGTCCTGTAGAATTTTACAACAAATACATCTTAGACTCCTCTCTTTTCCAGCACTTTCCTATCAATTCCCCAAACAGCATATGTTACAACCCTAAAAATTAGAAATTAAAAAATGTCAGATAAGTGGCATGTTTTAATACCTTGACCCCCATTAGGTAGGTAGACAGGCCTACCCCGGTAACTAGCCAGGTAGCAAGGGCTGCCCCCAGTAGCTAGCCAGGAAGCGGGGGCTGCCCCGGTAAATCAGCCAGGTAGCTGGGGCTCCCCCCGGTAAATCAGCACGTAGCTAGGGCTGCCCCCCGGTAATCAGTCAAGTGGGGCCCAGTAATTAGCCAGGTGGGGCCTGTAATTAACGATGTAGGGCCAGTAATTTGCCAGGTAGGGCCAGTAATTAATCACGTAGGGCCAGTAATTTGCCACATAGGGCCAGTGCCAGTAATTAGCCATCTAGGGCAAATATGTAGGCAAGCAGGGCCAGTATGTAGCCAGGCAGGGCAGTATAAGACCAGGGCCACTTATAGGTAGCAGGCTGGTAAATAGGCAGAAAAGGGCAGGATTATAGGCAACAGGGCAGGTATTATAGGCAGAAAAGGGGGTTTAAAGAGGCAGAAAAGGGCAGGTTTTATAGGCAAAACGGGGCAGGTATATAGGCAGATGGGGCAGGAAAAATAGGTAGACGGGGCAGTATATGGGCAGACGGGGCTGGTATATAGGCAGACAGGGGCTGGTATATAGGCAGACAGGGGCTTGAAATATAGGCAGACGGGCTTGTATATAGAGGCAGACAGGGGCTGGTATATAGAGGCAGACAGGGGCTGGTATATAGAGGCAGACAGGGGCTGGTATATACAGGCAGACAGGGGGCTGGTATATAGAGGCAGACAGGGGCGGGTGTTATACAGCAGACAGGGGCTGGTATATACAGGCAGACAGGGGGGCTGGTATATACAGGCAGACAGGGGGCTGGTATATACAGGCAACAGGGGCTGGTGTATACAGGCAGACGGGGGCTGGTGTATACAGGCAGACATGGGGGCTGGTTGTATACAGGCAGAGAGAGGGCTGGTGTATACAGGCAGCCAGGGGGGTGGTGTATACAGGCAGAGAGAGGTCTGGTGTATACAGGCAGAGAGTGGGCTGGTGTATACAGGCAGACAGGGGGCTGGTGTATACAGGCAGACAGGGGGCTGGTGTATACAGGCAGACAGGGGGCTGGTGTATACAGGCAGACAGGGGGCTGGTGTATACAGGCAGAGAGTGGGCTGGTGCATACAGGCAGACAGGGGGCTGGTGTATACAGGCAGACAGGGGGCTGGTGCATACAGGCAGAGAGAGGACTGGTGTATACAGGCAGACAGGGGGCTGGTAGTTTTAAAAAAATAAATAAATAAAAAACCTATACTTGCCTGAGGTCTCTGCTTCCTCTTCTTCTGTCTTCCCGGGGGCCGCCGGCAGCCGATGCAGGGCCGCGGAGCGGGGTGCGCGGGTGACGTCATCACATCGTGCGCCTGCCCCGCGGCCTGCTGGGGGCTGACAGACCCGGATTTAGTAGATCCCAGCTGTTCAGCCCGGCCACTGCTTGCAAACCGCGTGGTGCAGGCGGCGGCCGTGATGGCTGCACGGCTGGGTCAGTGACCCGACCGTGCAGCCGTGTGGCGGGGGGGCCCCTCGGCCCCCTGCCACAGGGGTCCGGTCGCTGATGCGACCATTTGCGGCCCTGTAGCGCCGCCCCCAGACCGCGCCGGCATTCGGAGCCCGCCGGGGGGGGGGGGGACACCGTCCTCCTCGGCGGGCGATCCGAGCCGGCCCTGCGGCCCGGACCCCAGCGGCCCGCCGGGCAAATGCCCGGTTTGCCCTATGGCCAGTCCGGGCCTGGTCACTGTGTACATACATTACTTATCCTGTACTGATCCTGAGGTACATGCTGTATTATACTCCAGAGCTGCACTCACTATTCTGCTGGTGCAGTCCACTGTGTATATACATTGCATTACTTATCCTGTAAATGATCCTGAGTTACATCCTGTATTATACTCCAGAGCTGCACTCAAATATTCTGCTGGTGCAGTCACTGTGTACATACATTACTTATCTTGTACTGATCCTGAGTTACATGCTGTATTATACTCCAGAGCTGCACTCACTATTCTGCTGGTGTAGTCACTGTGTACATACATTACATTACTTATCCTGTACTGATCCTGAGTTACATCCTGTATTATACTCTTGAGCTGCACTCACTATTCATACAATACATTGCTGTTCCAAATTTGCTTAATTTTAGAGTTAGAGCAGTTCTTATATCCTGCTTATTTAAACAAGCTTTTCGAGTTAGCTACTACCTCTTTTTGCTCTTGCAGTGGCAAGGCTGGTGTTGTCACTCCCTGCTGTGTCCTATCAGTATGATGTAGCTTCTCCATCTCTGATCTTTTCTCTCTACTGAGAAAAACTTAGACCTTTATTATTAGGGTGCATCCACATGGCAGGTTAAAATAATGGTTGGATTCTGATTAAGGAATCCGGCCAATATTTTGACATCTTGCACGTGGTTTTGGGGGGCGGTTCTGTCCGTGGTTTGTGGATTCGCTCGTCCCCCTCAACCGCTGACATGTTCATGTGCTGCCCAAAAAACCGGGCAGAAGAATGAACATGCTCTAAGTTTTTATGAACGCTGGCAGCGTCAAGAACCACCCGGCAGAAAATGGAAGACGATTTTCTATTTAATCAATGTAAAAGGTTGACATATCCAAAAACCATCTGTAATATCGACTGAAAACCCTGCTGTGGGGACAAGCCCTTACTGACCTGGGAGCAGCCTTGCACCATCCTGTTAGGTCTGCAGAGCACTTTTATGGGTAATAGCATTAAAAGATAACAGGCTCACTCAGCAGCTATGAATGTGTCTTGGAACAATGCATACTTTCACTAGAAGCTTTTTCTCATGACAACGCCAGCTCACATTTATAGCAGAACCTCCTGCTTGGACAGTATCATTGTTTTCCACAACCCTATATCAGTAATGTCCATGTAACAGGCACAGCTAGGAGAGCTGAAATACCAATCACCGCTGTAGACCTACCCACAGCCTCCACAGAAAGTGTAATCCCAAAAAGGCTGTGAAAAGTGAAAACAGCCAGATGGGACAAACACTTTAAAGGGGTTGTCTCGCTACAAAGAATAGCTTTCAAAATGTGGGGAACACTAAATAAAGACGTTTTCCAAATATATTGCTTTATTCATCTTTTTTGTTAAGGAGCTACAAATGATTTTATCACCTTCCTGGCTCTATTTGGTTCCCCCATTGACCGACCTATTTACTCCTTTTCCCCTGCTGTTTGTTCTATGTGATAGCAGGGAGTGTGGTCATCACATAGGTCATGTGAGAGTGTTTGTGTTATCTGAACTTTCAGACAAAAACTACTAATTACTGCTGTTTACTTTAGATAAACCTCCTGCTAGCAGTTTCAGAGAAGCTTCTAAGCTAATCTAAACTAATTAGCAGACTGAATACACTGAGTTGAATACACAGAGTTGAATACACTGAGCTCGTGTGCTAATTACAGACAGTCTGACCAGGAAGTGACAGGATGCATCTATGAAACAATGAGGGGAGACAACCCCTTTAATGAAAAAGGTAAGAAAGCTTGTGTTTAAACCTACAGCTTACCTGAGCTTTGATATTGCAGGAGGCAGTTATTTTTTCCTACATTAGATTATTGCACTCACTTTGCACAGAGATAAGAAGGGATTGCTGGGAAATTCCAGCTCTAAAGCCTGCAGAAAACAGTGTTTTTAATGAGGGTTTTACTTCTATTGGACTTCTAATATTGAATATTGACCTTTGGAATGTGCAGCATGAGGCTTAAAGGGGTTCTCCATGACTATTTTATTTGCTATAGGGCTCACAACTTTATTATATTAAACTTTGTAATTAGTATTTTTAAAAATATTTACCTGTGCTGTTGTGCAGAACCAGACAAATTGTCCCGTCCTCCCTTCTCCCCTACCTCCTACAAACCGTGTGATATTCATTGATCAAATGGCCTCAGTGAATGTTTTGTCATCACTCAGTGGATGTGCAATGAAGCCAGGCTCAGCTCAAGAACACTTCCCTGTAGTGGGTGTGACCTGAGCAGAGAATAATCTGGTTGCATTCACTTTTTAGAGCCTGTAGTTTGCAAGTGAATAGAAGTAATAACATTAGAGTAATTACAGGAGAGGGGGAACGGTTTGTTTATCTTTGAGTCCTGGACTTACTAATAGTAATGGGAGCAGAGGACAGCAGTTCAGAGCTGGGGAGTTGTAAAGTAATGAAAATGGTGACTGCAGCTCTGTACAGCTTACACACTGACTCATGAGTCTTAGCCATCATTGTTATCATCACAGTGTTGGGGGGGATTACATCCTTATGTCAGCACAATGTCTAGCAGTGATAACTGTGGAGGGAAGTCCTAAATTGCAATGCAGTCTGGGAGTTGTAGGAAAGAGATGCTGGAGACCTACTGACATTCCCACAAGCCAGAATTTTCACAGCAAAAAGTAGATCATATGATAGATGAATAAAGAGGCAAAAGAAAAGAAACACATGAAGTTAGTGGAATATCTTTACTTTTCCATGTAAATGCTGTCTATAGTGTTCCGTGAAATCTTTAAACTCCCGGATAACCCCTTTAAACGTTTCTGTTTTCAGCAAATTTTGGTCCAAAAGAGAGAAACAAAATGTTTTCCTTCATTTTGCAGATAAATGGCAATTTTTTATTTAATTCTTTGTTTAGGGAGGAGCCAGGAGTTTGGGAGGAGGGAGAATTGTTTTTTCTGTTGAAATATTTTTTCTTCATCTTTCACTGAAAATTGTCGCCCCTATTTTACACATAACTGCTGTTACCTCCTGTGTATTCCCTCTGTTCTCTACTTAAAGGAGTTGTCTCACTACGTTGATTCATCTCATCTCAGTCCTGTTTTCTTGGTTTCACTTTGAATTCAGGGGCGTGTTTACTGGCTTCTACTAGGCTGCAGTAGAAGCCAGGTCTGTAGCTATAGCAACCAGTGCTGGCAGCCTATCAGGAGAGAGTAAACAGGTCTGTAGCTATAGTGACCAGCACTGGCAGCCTATCAGGATAGATTGAGCAGGTCTGTAGCTATAGCGATCTGAGGAGCTGATGCAGCCCATACAAGAGGGGATATCTAGGAATAGGTAGGACACTGCTAATGGACACATATTGCAAAGTGACTTGTTTTTGCAAGATCTTTAACATAAAAAGCAATCCTTGTAATGAGACAACCCCTTTAATGTTTTTTTCTTCTATCTCTCTGGAGGAAATTTCTCACATCCATAAAGCATTTGAAGATCAGTTTTGGGCTGAATTTTGACGCATTATGAAAAGTCTATGGAATATTGATATAAAGTTTTAAATGGTCCAGGATAGTGGTTGACGCTCTCTTCATGGCTGGGGATGAAATGCAGGTAGACAAGCTCATTTCTACACATCTGCTCCATGTGACCTCTGATAATGCTCTTTCGGGAGCCAGTAAATGGATTAGGGACACCAGAAACTGGTTTGGAGTATACCATCAGAGCTTTCCAGGAGAAGCCTAGTTAAACATCAAGAGGTCTTCTCAGCTTGTGTATTCTGGGCTTATGTTACAATGAAAAATCATGTACAGTTGAGTCACATTATTATGACCACGTCCTTTTTGTATACGTCGGCAGCGCATATCCTATGTTCAATGTTACAATGTTGGCAGAATATAGCTTATGAAGGTAGTCATGTGTGGTGAGCTGGCTTGGTGGGTATATATGGTGTGTGATAGGCTGTATGCAAACAAATCCCTTGTTGCTGTCATGGGTTAAATTAATGAAAGTTGCAAAAATGGATGGTTATTGGCTTGCGAGCCTAGGGTGTCGGTTTGTGAACTGTTCATGTGCTGCTGTGGGTTATCGTGAAAAATGGTTCCATGATGAATAAGAGATATTAAAGCTGCGGAGCACCACGTGCTTCTGATGTAAGAGCTGAATGTTGGTTTTGAAAGTGTGCAAGTGTGACTGACACATTACAGTGGAGTGGCTCCCCACCAGAATGAAAAGGGACTAACTGACATGTGTCTAACACAGCTGGTTAAGTAAACCCTACCGTGTATGATGCGTTAGAGTCAATGAATGTCACTGCACCTCTGCTAACCAAGCTGTATCCGCATAAAAGGCTTCAATTTTTACGACAGTATCGGAATTGAACCTCCGCTGATTGGAGGAGTCATGTTTATTGCTGCATTGAATGCATGGACGTTGGCAAGATGTTGGTTAAGCGAGAAACATCAGAGAACAAACACCCTGCAAACGCCGCTGAAAGAACACAAGCTGGTGGTGGAAATGGCATTCTCTGGGCCACTCATTCATGTGGAATTGAATCCATCCTTGATCACGTACACCCATGCATGCTTTCCTGGGGTAGATGGGATCTTGGGGCATGACAAAGTGACATGTCTGACATAGGTTAGAAGAGCACCATAAAGACCTCCAAATACTACACCTAACTCTCCGGACATGAACCCAACTGGAAACAATATTTGGGCTTTGCACATCCAAAAAACCTTTTTAAAAAAAATGAGCATAGGTGCACACTGGTGTGCCAGCAATATACATACACATTCTAATATCAGTAGCACACTATCAACTAAAGAAACTATCAAAGGGGACATAGGAATTTCTGAAAAAGCATTTCTGCTACCTAGGATACATGAAAAATTTTTGAGGTTCTTAGTTCACATTTTTGATCAAAACTGCTTAAGCCACCTCCAAAACTTCAACGGGACCTGAAATGCAGGTGGGTCCTACACCATTGTTACCTCTCTCTTGGGGACTGTTCAGACCTCCATACTTCAAGGAGTGAACCCAACTGAGCACCTGTGGAGCCCCTGGATGGAGGTGTTGGCTCTATGGCCACTCCAGCAGCTGTGAGAGCCCCTGGATGGTGGTGTTGGCTTTATGGCTCTTCCAGCAGCTGTGGTAGCCCCTGGATGGTGGTGTTGGCTCTATGGCCCCTCCAGCAGCTGTGGGAGCCCCTGGATGGTGGTGTTGGCTCTATGGACCCTCCAGCAGCTGTGGGGCCCCTGGATGGTGGTGTTGGCTCTATGGGTCCTCCAGCAGCTGTGGGAGCCCCTGGATGGTGGTGTTGTCTCTATGTGTCCTCCAGCACCTGTGGGGCCCCTGTATGGTGGTGTTGTCTCTATGGGTCCTCCAGCAGCTGTGGGGGCCCTGAATGGTGGTGTTGTCTCTATGGGTCCTCCAGCAGCTGTGGAGTCCCTGGATGGTGGTGTTATCTCTATGGACCCTCCAACCGCTGTGGGAGCCCCTGGATGGTGGTGTTATCTCTATGGACCCTCCAGCAGCTGTGGGGCCCCTGGATGGTGGTGTTGTCTCTATGGGTCCTCCAGCAGCTGTGGGGCCCCTGGATGGTGGTGTTGGCCCTATGGTCCCACCAGCAGCTGTGGGAGCCCCTGGATGGTGGTGTTGTCTCTATGTGTCATCCAGCAGCTGTGGGGCCCCTGGATGGTGGTATTGGCTCTATGGAGCCTCCAGCAGCTGTGGGAGCCTCTGGATGGTGATGTTGGCTCTATGGACCTTCCAGCAGCTGTGGGAGCCCCTGGATGGTGGTGTTGGCTCTATAGACCCTCCAGCATCTGTGGGAGCCCCTGGATGGTGATGTTGGCTCTATAGACCCTCCAGCATCTGTGGGAGCCCCTGGATGGTGATGTTGGCTCTATGGACCCTCCAGCAGCTGTGGGAGCCCCTGGATGGTGATGTTGGCTCTATAGACCCTCCAGCAGCTGTGGGAGCCCCTGGATGGTGCTGTTGGCTCTATGGACCCTCCAGCAGCTGTGGGAGCCCCTGGATGGTGGTGTTGTCTCTATGTGTCCTCCAGCAGCTGTGGGAGCCCCTGGATGGTGGTGTTGGCTCTATGGACCCTCCAGCAGCTGTGGCATGTAGAGAGCTCCAGATACCTGTGACAACCAACTAGGACCTTATTGAGTTGCTCCCAGCCTGTTTAGCTGCTCTCCGTGCTGCACACAGTGGTAACTCTGGATATTGCCTGCTGGCCACAATAACGTGCATTGACTTTGTAGGACATTATTATTTTTCAGTTAGATGATGCAGCGCTAAGGGCTCAATGCTGGAGATAAGCGTCACCCTACAGGGGTGGTGTGGGGGGACAGTAAGTTCAAGGAGCTGACAGTAAAGAGTTCTTCTGTGTGATATAATGAACTCTATAAGGTCAGTAGCGATTCATAACCTTAATAACCTGAGTGAAGCTTCATTAAGGTGACCTTGTCACGGTAGATCGATCTATCTCCTCCACAGAAGACTCCTTATATCATCAAGAGCTGGATTTGTAAATTACTGATTTTAGGAGGAAGAAGAGGGTGGGTCTCCCTGACATGAGATTACAAGAACAGCCCATTGACTTTAATAGACACCACATAACGCTTTATCTAACCCATGGAATTGCTTAGCAGGTGCTGCTGTCAGGACTACCAGCTGGTCCACGGAGTCCCAGCTTATCAACAGCCAATGAACGGTCATGTTCAGTCATCTCAAGCACAATTTCTCTAGATCTCTGCTTCTTGTCAATGGATTTAAACATTCTGCTATATATCCAGGGATTCAGAGCTAGTGTTGTACTTCAGATTCAGGTCACAGTCAAATTTGACAAGAATCCGAGCAGTTTGATTTGGGCCAGGCCAAAATATTTTCTGCTGATATTCAGCCAAAAAGAAAAATCGACCACAATCAAAGCTTTCAATTGGGGTTAGGGTTATTTTACGGGGCCTTAATGGGTTATCTTACCTGTTCCCTGAGGCTTCTAGTCTAGTGGCACTGTTCCTCTGACAACACTTCTGGTCCACATTATTCTACCTATGTGACATTGGACTGGAAGTGACATCAGATCTAGGCCACATCGGAGCCACAGTACCACGGGACAAGCAGTGCAGAGGAATTTTAAAGGGGTTTTCTCATTTGGCTAGTTCACACAGCCTGCTCTTCATAGACAGCTTCCGGCTCCCATTTCCTGTTCAGGCTGTGGGTGAGTCTACGGCAGTGACTAACAATTCAGCTCTCCTATTCCTAGCTGAGCCTCCTAGAGGGACATTGGTGAAGGAGGGGTTTGAACAGCAGGACAGAAAGTTAAAAATAAGAAGCTCCTGTGCTGCTGATAAGACACAGCAGGGAGTGACATATGCTAGGAGGAGGGAAAGCTGATCGGTAACCTAAGGAAGCTTGCGTGCACAAGCAGGAGATATGAAGCAAAATCAAAACAGCAATGTATTTGGTAAGTCATTATTTACCTTTTGCTTACATGTTTAAACCTAATCAATTTGATAGAAATACTCCTTTAATCCATTAAAAATCATTAAGAAAAACTTTAACACCAAGTCAAGGTAATGGTTGTAGTCACTATTAGGGCTAATTTTAGGATTAGTGTTCGAGTGAGAAAAAAAATCGAATTTGCACTTTGTTTTTACAAGTTTGGTTGAACTTATGGCCAAACTTTAGGGCTTGTTCACACAACGCTTTTGTGATCCGTTTTACGGATCCGCAACACGGATCTAACAATTGTCATTGTGATTAACATTGAGTTCAATGGCAAAAGCGCATCGCCGTTTTCATGGGAGATTGGCAATGTGCTTTTGAGAGCTCTCCTGCGCTGCACTTTTTGCATCCGCTTTAAGAATTGGCATGTCAATTCTTCTTGCGTTCTATGCAAGTGAAAGCCCATAGGAGATAATGGAGGTGCGCTTTTGGCACCTGTCCAAAAGCGCTCCACACTCTGGGCACGTATCAGCGGCGCTTTGTTTCCTGAAAGCGGATGCGAAAAGCGCAGTGGGCGGCTGGACGGGGCATCGGCGGTGAGCGGCGGCTGGATGGGGGATCGCAGGTGAGCGGCGGCTGGACAGGGGATCGCAGGTGAGCGGCGGCTGCAGGGGATGGATGGATGGATGGGAGGTGAGGTGAAGTGCTGCAGGGGGATGGATGGGAGGTGAGGTGAAGTGCTGCAGGGGGATGGATGGGAGGTGAGGTGAAGTGCTGCAGGGGGATGGATGGATGGATGGGAGGTGAGGGGAAGTGCTGCAGGGGGATGGATGGGAGGTGAGGTGAAGTGCTGCAGGGGGATGGATGGATGGATGGGAGGTGAGGTGAAGTGCTGCAGGGGGATGGATGGGAGGTGAGGTGAAGTGCTGCAGGGGGATGGATGGATGGATGGGAGGTGAGGTGAAGTGCTGCAGGGGGATGGATGGATGGATGGGAGGTGAGGTGAAGTGCTGCAGGGGGATGGATGGATGGATGGATGGGAGGTGAGGTGAAGTGCTGCAGGGGGATGGATGGATGGATGGGAGGTGAAGTGAAGTGCTGCAGGGGGATGGCTGGATGGATGGGAGGTGAGGTGAAGTGCTGCAGGGGGATGGCTGGATGGATGGGAGGTGAGGTGAAGTGCTGCAGGGGGATGTCTGGATGGATGGGAGGTGAGGTGAAGTGCTGCAGGGTATGGCTGGATGGATGGGAGGAGAGAGAGAGAGAGAGAGGGAGAGAGGGAGAGAGGGGGAAGAGAGAGAGACTTCCATAAAGCGAATCCGTAAAACTCAAGTTGAAAAGCATACAATACGGATCCAAATAAAGTATCAACTCCTGCGTTTTTCGGATCCGTTTTTCGGATCCGCTTTCCGGATGCGCTTTTCACTCCTCAAAAACAGATCCGTAAAAAGGATCCAAAACGTCGTGTGAACAAGCCCTTATTCACCGCTGACAGTTTGTTGCAATTGAAGGACAGCAATTCCTCAGAATACTAACAATCTAGAATTTAGAATTTATTTGCGATGAATCATGTTAAAAAGCAGCTATTTCCAGGCTGCCCAGAGCCTGCAGGGTGCTGTAGAACGTTGTGCCATGCTTAAATATGCAGAGGGAGCTTGGTTTGGTCTTCATACAATGTTGTGTTTTAGTATGACATGCAGATGACTGCTGCCGCTCTTAGAATCGCTTCTCTGGGCACTTACAGGGGAAAAACCGACCAAATAACTGAAGCGGGAACACAACCTGACAAGGTAATGTCAGGGCCAACTAGAAAGAAGGCTGAGGGCCAAGATCCCACTATAGCGTCAAAGAGCGCACTCCTTTTACACTGACATTAGATGATTCCACAGATTATGACAGAACCTGTTCTGTTAAATGCTGATACATGTAGAAACCCCCTGAAAGAGTGCAGAGGGTGTCGGCAGTAATTTTGCATCTATGTCACTGATCATGTTGCCCTTCCTTTCATCCGTCAGTGTCCGCTTTCAATCGGTCAATAATCCATCAGTATTACTAAAGCCAATAAGAAACAGGAGTTGATCCAAAACAGAGATGACCAGTAAATTGGATATTTTCATGTCTTCTGTGTTCCCTACAGACTGAACTGGATGGATTTCAGATGAGTGTAGGGCAGAAATACACACACTGGATTTTACTCAGAGTTACTCACAATAAGAGAAAAAATTAACTCTTTGCCACAGATAGCAATATCCCAAACTAAAAAACGCTGGTTCAGGAACAGGTGTGTATATGGTACACACCTGTGTTTTTGAAAGGTATTTCACCCAACAACTCTAAAACCGGAAGTATTTTGCACAGAGTGCAATCTAGTGCTGCTAAGGAGAGATGCTTGTGCATACGAGACACAGTGACAAGTGGCAGAATTTAACATGGTTGCCCTATTTATAGGGCTGCGACATCACAGAAGTTGACTGGCTGCTGATTTCCTGCTGTCAGGAATCTCCTGCCATACCTTGGAACTTGTTTACTGTGTTTGCCCTTAAGTTTGCCCTCAGTCAAGATGGTGGATCGTGTCTCAGCTGGGTGCCATCTTGTTTCCTGTTGCCAGCATATATAAACTCCTCAAGCCTGATCTCCATTGCTTGAGTATTGTGTTAAGCTCCTGCTGTGCAGTCCTCTAGCCTGGAACTTGCTTTCCTTGTTAGTTCCTCACCTTTGCGGTTTACCCTGCAAACTCTGATACCTACGTTTCGCTCACTGTGCTTCTCCTGACCTTGCCTGGATCCAGTCTACATCTCTGCTGCCTCCTGTTCCAGTCTACATCTGTCTTCGCTGTGCTCAAGCCAGTCTAAGCCATTGGATTCCAGATGTATCCACTAGTATCGTGACACCTGCATGTCTGTATGTCATGGTACTGAGGACCTTCCTTTCTTTCTTCCATAGTTCTTTGCCCCATGTCACGTTATGTGCTTGCAGCCATTTTAGAAAAAGATGATTCATTACCACAAATCGCCAGGAAATTCTGCTTAGTTCAGAATCTAATTTTTCCTGAAATTTTAAACGAATTCCACTTCGTTAGAATCGATTTGCTCATATCTACTAGGGATGATTTTTACATTTTTTGGAAAACTCCTTTAACTTAAGAAGCCATAGAAAAAGATAGGCGGAAATGAGAGTTAGGCATTTATATAGGATTAGTGTCCGCTTTCAATTGGTCAATAATCCATCAGGATTGCTAAAGCCAAAAAGACATAGGAGTTGATCCAAAACAGAGCTGACAAGTAAATGGAATATTTGCATGTCTTCTGTGTTCCCTACAGACTGAACTGGATGGATTTCAGACGAGTGTAGGGCAGAAATACACACTGAATTTGACACAGAGTTCCCCACAATAAGTGAAAAAATTAAATCTTTGCCACAGATAGCAATATCCCAAACTAAAAAACGCTGGATCAGGAACAGGTGTGTATGATACACACCTGTGTTTTTGAAAGGTATTTCACCCAACAACTCTAAAATCGGAGGTATTTTGCACAGAGTGCAATCTAGTGCTGCTACAGAGAGATGCTTATGCATACGAGACACAGTGACAAGTGGCAGAATTTAACATGGCTGTCCTATTTATAGGGCTGGGACATCACAGAAGTTGGCTGGCTGCTGATTGGCTGCATGTCTGCGAGTCATGGCATTGAGGGCATTCCTTTCTTTCTCCCATAGTTCTTTGCCCCATGTCAGGCGGCATGATATGTGCTTGCGGCCATTTTAGAAAAAACTTTTTGTTACCATGAATCGCCAGGAAATTCTGCTTAGTTCATAATCAAATTTTTCCGGAAATTTTAAACGAATTCCACTTCATTAGAATCGATTCGCTCATCTCTAGTAGGGAGGTTTATTAAAAAAATTTGGAAAACTCATTTAACTAAAGAAGCCTTAGAGAAAGATAGGCAGAAATGGGGGTTATGCATTTTTATAGAGTCTGACTCTGTGACAACTTGCTGCTACAGAGGACTGCTGAAACCTCAAGGGCCAAGATTCTGGAAAGGAAACATGAAATAGGAATGCAACACAATCAGAGATTGTATATTGTATATTTAGCTGTATTTTTATTTACTGGCTTAGTAATACTGGATTGGTGTTGCTGGTTGACAGATTACTGGTATTCCCCATGTTACACCCAGGCTTGATACTACATGGGATACCCTGTTTGCTTTTGCTGTGATCCCGTCACACAAGCATTTAGGATAAGTAGAACGTAAAACAGAATTTTTTAATGTGGGGATAACAAGTGGAGTGTGGAGCGAATTAACGGTCTGTATAAACAACAGGAGCGCAATGACGACGATCCCTGCCACAGCCGCTGAATAATAGAGAAGAAACAATATAAATACAAGTGCAAGGCTCCTGCTATATGGGCCGATAACTGCCTGATTGACTTATTGCACAACAATGGCCCTTCTTAATACAATCTTTTTACATTGTCCAAGTGTCAGGGGTGAACGGCCCCATGAATGAGTGTCCATAACTTGCAATTGTTCCTGCAGTCTGTTCACATTTATTATTCACAGAGAACATTCCCTATTTACATTGAGAGATTTAACCTCAGCATTAAAGATGTGATCATCCACCGAATGAGTGATCGCCCACTTGTCCGCTGGTCGCAGGAGCTATTACATGGGCAATTATCAGGTACAAACTATCCAATGATCATTCATTTAGCTGATAATCAGTCCATGCACTAGGCTATTAAACAGGACCTGTGACCAGGGCTGTCTTAACAGCATTATGGGTCCCTGAGCAGAGCTGTGCACTGCCCCCTGCCCAACCAACACAACCACTCACAGGAAAAATATATACATTAACTTATCAACAACAATAACGTCATATAAAGACCACAGAGTTGTCAGACACCAGCACAGGTATAACCTACAACATGACCATATAGAGACCACATAGCGGTCAGACACCAGTTCAGGTATTACCGACAACACTGCCATAAAGAGACTACATAGTGGTCAGACACCAGCTCAGGAATAACCTACAACATCACCAAATAGAGACCACATAGAGGTCAGACACCAGCTCAGATATAACCTACAACATCGCCATATAGAGACCACATAGAGGTCAGACACCAGCTCAGGTATAACCTACAACATCGCCAAATAGAGTCCACATAGTGGTCAGACACCAGCTCAGGTATAACCTACAACATCAGCATATAGAGACCACATAGAGGTCAGACACCAGCACAGGTATAACCTACAACATGACCATATAGAGACCACATAGCGGTCAGACACCAGTTCAGGTATTACCGACAACACTGCCATAAAGAGACTACATAGTGGTCAGACACCAGCTCAGGTATAACCTACAACACCGCCATATAGAGACCACATAGAGGTCAGACACCAGCTCAGGTATAACCTACAACACCACCATATAGAGACCACATGGGAGATCAGACCCAGCTCAGGTATAACCTACAACACCACCATATAGAGACCACATAGAGGTCAGACACCAGCTCAGGTATAACCTACAACACCACCATATAGAGACCACATAGAGGTCAGACACCAGCTCAGGTATAACCTACAACACCACCATATAGAGACCACATAGAGGTCAGACACCAGCTCAGGTATAACCTACAACATCACCATATAGAGACCACATAGAGGTCAGACACCATCTCTGGTATAACCTACAACATTATCACCAAATAGAGACCACATAGTGGTCAGACACCAGCTCAGGTATATCCTACAACAGCACCATAAGGAACCACATAGAGGTAGACACCAGCTCAGGTATAACCTACAACACCACCATATAGAGACCACATAGAGGTCAGACACCAGCTCAGGAATAACCTACAACATCACCAAATAGAGACCACATAGTGGTCAGACACCAGCTCAGGTATAACCTACAACACCGCCATATAGAGACCACATAGAGGTCAGACACCAGCTCAGGTATAACCTACAACACCACCATATAGAGACCACATAGAGGTCAGAGACCAGCTCAGGTATAACCTACAACACCGCCATATAGATACCACATAGAGGTCAGACACCAGCTCAGGTATAACCTACAACACCACCATATAGAGACCACATAGTGGTCAGACACCAGCTCGGGTATAACCTACAACACCACCATATAGAGACCACATAGAGGTCAGACACCAGCTCAGGTATAACCTACAACACTGCCATATAGAGACCACATAGATGTCAGACACCAGCTCAGGTATTACCGACACCACCATATAGAGACTACATAGAGGTCAGACACCAGCTCAGGAATAACCTACAACATCGCCAAATAGAGACCACATAGTGGTCAGACACCAGCTCAGGTATAACCTACAACACCACAATATAGAGACCACATAGAGGTCAGACACAGCTCAGGTATAACCTATAAATACCATCATATAGAGACCACATAGAGGTCAGACAGCAGCTCGGGTATAACCTACAACATGACCATATAGAGACCACAAAGCGGTAAGACACCAGTTCAGGTATTACCGACAACACTGCCATAAAGAGACTACATAGTGGCCCAGACACCAGTCATATAAACTACAACACCACATATAGAAACCACATAGAGGTCAGACACCAGCTCAGGTGTAAGCTCCAACACCGCCATATAGACAACACATAGTGGTCAGACACCAGTTCAGGTATAACCTACAACACCACCATATAGAAATCACATAGAGGTCAGACACCAGCTCAGGTATAACCTACAACACCGCCATATGGAGACCGCATAGTGGTCAGACACCAGCTCAAGTATAACCTACAACACCACCATATAGAGACCACATAGAGGTCAGACACCAGCTCAGGTATAACCTACAACACCATCATATAGAGACCACATAGAGCTCAGACACCATCTCAGGTATAACCTACAACACTGCCACATAGAGACCACAGAGTGGTCAGACACCATCTCAGGTCACCACCGTGACATTGAATACAGCATTGATCCAACACAGAAGCAAAATAAACCCTGAACATCTTAGACTTCTCACTCTCCCCACATTAAGTAAGTAGGTAGTAATGTTTCCCACCATTGAGAAGGTAGGTATATAGATCACAGTAGGTAGGTCTATAGGCCGACTGCAGGTAGGTAAAGCAGCCCTCGGTAGGTAGAAATACAGTCCATGTAGATGGTAGGTATAAATGCCCCCTTTAGGTTGGTAGGTGTATATGCCCCCTGTAGGTAGATAGGTAGGTATACAGTCCCCTGTAGATAGTAGCTATAGAGAGTCCTGTAGGTATACTGCCCACTGTATTTATATATCTCCCTCTGTAGGTTTTTATGCCCCCTGAAGGTAATCAGCCTACTATAGTGAAATATCACTCCCTATAGGTATACAGCCTTCTGTAAGTATATATGCCCCCTGTAGATATCCAGCCCACTGTAGTTATATATTACTCCCTGTAGGTATACAGCCCCCCATAGGTATATATGCCCCCTGAAGTTATACAGTCCCGTGTAGGTACATATGGCCCCTGTTGGTAGATATGGCTCCCCTAGTAAAATATGGCCCCTGGATGTAAATATGCCCACTGTAGGTAGATATGCCCCCTGTAGGTAAATACAGCTTCCTGCGTCACTTACTAAAGAGATGCGAAGGGTCCGGGCCTGAACACTGATGTGCTGCCCGGACCTGCCGCAGGGTCCCTAGGCAACCGCCCACCCTGCCCAGTGAAAAAGACTGCCCTGTCTGTGACATCGTCCAATAATTGCAAACAATGCCGTATATTAGCAGTGCACACGTTATAGTCCCAGCCGTTAGGAGTACCTTGCTTAGACTCCCCTATATCAAACAAAACGTACACATGGGTGTAGGACAAAACATTGAACTTTACTTCATTTGTTTTAAATTGGTGCATAAAACATAGTCTATGACAACACCTTGGCAATGAAAAAACTATGGAAACGTGGCAGTACCTTAGCTGTATAGCTTCTCATGTTTAGGAGGGGAGTGTACCCCAAAGATAGACTAAGTAGGTCCGATCATGCTGAGTTGCTGCCCAGTGCCGCCATGCAATGACGCGACGTTTCGGAAGGCACGCCTTCCTTTCTCAAGCATGTCTGTGTCTGTGACATCTCCTGACTTGCCTGTTTTAGTAAATCCTTATGTTTCCTGTTAAACAACAATTCTGAAACTTCTTCTCTTATATCTCTGGGTTGTGCTGTTACTCTGTAATTCCTCCTAGAAATGTATCACTGAATCAGTCAGCTGGGTGTCACCATTCCCGTTTTCAGAAGGGTGTGTCCCTGCACATACTGACTGTCAGTCCTGATTGGTTAATGTCAGACTGTGCAGAAACCCTTCCCCAACGCCCATCTGACAGATTCAGTCATACATATTTAGAAGGAATAACAGAGAAACAGCACAACCCAGAGTTATAAGAGAAGAGGCTCCAGGATTGTTATTTTACAGGGAACACAAGCATTTTACTAAAACAGACATATCAGGAGGTGTAAGAAGAAATCAGAGGTTTTCCCTTGGATTTCTGTAGTGTTTTAAGTACAAATATGCCATGTGACTATAGGCCAAAGGTGTCCTGACAAGCCAAAGCTAAAGAACCTTAATCCCTGCATCTGCCATATGCTAATTAACTTTTTGAAGTCAAGGAGGTGGAGACGCTCTGGAGAGAAATCAAGGTTGTCATGTTCTAATCTTGCCCCAACTGGCTCGATTGATGTAACTGAGGACAGTGAATATCATAAAAAATCAGATATGTTGTTGTCTTCTTGCTCTGATCCTCTTTGGACCAACTGGCGGCTACTGGCGAACCCACTGGGCACCAATGAAGCACATGTAGTTGAAACCAGAAGTTTCCATACACTATATAAAGCCCCATCTGCAGGTTTTTCTCACTATCTGACATAAAATCAGAATAAACCTTCCCCGTTTTAGGTCAATTAGGAACCAAAATTATTTATATTTGCCAAATGCCAGAATAATGAGAGAGAGAATTTAAGGCATTTTTATTACTTTCTGCAAAGTCAAAAGTTTCCATACTCTAGGATTACTCTGCTTTTAAACAATTTGGGACAGTCCATATGATGATGTCATGCCTTTGGAAGCTTCTGATAGGTTTATTGGCAACATCTGAGTTGATCTGAGACATAGCTGCGGATGTTTTTGAATTCAAATCAGAAACAAAATGCTTCTGCGTCTAACATCATACAGAAGTCTAAAGAAATCAGCCAAGATATCAGGAAGAGAATTGTGGACTTGCACAAGTCTGGTTCATCCTTGGGTGCAATTTCCAGATACCTGAAGGTGCCTCGTTCATCTGTACAAACAATTATACGCAAGTACAAACAAGATAGGAATGTCCAGCCATCATACAGCTCAGGAAGGAGACGGGTTCTGTGTCTCAGAGATGAACGTGCTTTGGTCCAACATGTGCATATCAACCCAAGAACAAAAGCAAAAGACCTTGTGAAGTTGCTGGTAAGATTGTGTCAGTATCCACAGTGAAATGAGTACTGTATCAACATGGGCTAAAAGACTACTCTGTCAGGAAGAAGCTATTACTCCAAAAGAAACATATAGAAGTCAGATTATTGTTTGCAATGGCACAGGAACAAAGACCTGCATTTTTGGAGACATGTCCTGTGGGCTGACGAAACTAAAATTGAACTGTTTGGCCATAGCGACCATCATTACGTTTGGAGGAAAAAGGGACAAGCTTAGAAGCTTAAGAACAACATCCCAACTGTGAAACACGGGGATGGCAGCATCATGTTGTGGGGTTGTTTTGCTGTAGGAGGGACTAGTGCACTTCACAAAATAGATGGCATCATTAGCAAAGAAGTTTATGTGGCAAAACTGAAGCAACATCTCAAGACATCAGCCAGAAAGTTAAAGCTTGGGTGGAAATGGGGCTCCCAAATGGACAATGACCAGAAGCTACTGCCAAACTGGTTACAAAGTGGCTTAAAGATAACCAATGTTTTGGAGTGGTCATCACAAAGCTCTGATCTCAATCCTATTGAAAATGTATGGGCAAAGCTGCAAAGGCAGGAGCTAACAAGGCAACCTCCAAACATGGCTCAGTTACACCAGTTCTGTCAGGAGGAAGGGGCCAAAATTCCTACCAACTACTCTGAGAAGCTTGTGGAAGGATCCAAAACGTTTGACCCAAGTTATACAGTTTAAGGACAATGTTACCAAATACTAATGAAATGTATGGAAACTTTTGACTTTGCAGAAAGTAATAAAAATGTCTTTAAAATTCTCGCTCTCATTATTCTGCATTTGGCAAATGTAAATAATTTTGGCTCCCAATTGACCTAAAGCGGGGAAGGTTTATTCTGATTTCATGTCAGATAGTGAGAAAAACCTGCAGATGGGGCTTTTTATATGGTGTATGGAAACTTCTGGTTTCAGCTGCACGTCACAGGTTACAGTTATTATTTATTTTTGCATCAATCAGCCCTGATATATCCAGGACAAACCAGGGTAATGTAATAAGAGGAGCAGGGAAGGTAAGTGCCTTTCTTAGAAATCTACCCCTTCTACCGCTCTACAGGCATTCTTCATCTCCCGCATATCTGCTCTGCTTTTATTTCCACCACGTCATCCTTCAGGCTTTCTACGAGAAGTCAATAATCTTACCCTGCTGCTGTTTTGACATGTCATAAAGGAGCATTATTGCAACCGGCCACTAACATGAATGTCAATTTTGCAAGTTGCAGAAATGACAGGTGAGTGTGTGAGTGCTCTCGCTGATCTCAGCGCTCTCTCTCCTCGGCTCGCTTGTTCATTACCTAAAGCTAAAGGATTTCTGAATTATTCATCCTCTGGCAAAAATTCTGGAATCCCAGCTGAGCGACCACCCTCCATTACTTTACTTTGTAGCCAATACACCAAGCACAGATATGACAACACCAAGATAAACGTTCTGCTTCATATGACGTCTCTCACACATATGGAAGAAAACTATTTTATAGATGGCGTATGTTTCTCCAGATGACGAGAAGGAAAAAAATCTGTATTTCCTATACTTAGGCTGTGTCTACTCAGTTAAAGGGGTTTTGCCACGATGTAATGTTGACGTGGGATCCTCCAAAATGAGTATTTAATCACTTTTCTAAATATATGTGATTACAAAAAGTGAAACCTGTGAGAGCTACAGCATGTCTCAATCCCCCTTAGTTACCCGAAAGCTTCCACTAGACACGACCGAGGAGCTGACAGGCCACGCTTGCGTGAAACACTTCTTATCTGATGACAGGGAAAATGAATGAGCTTCAAGGGCTGGGGAGAAAGTGCAGTGTATGAGCCTGTGTCTTGCTGTATAGAGAATTCACTGTTGTAATGTTATTATTTGAGTTAAGTTTTGAGACGCTCCCTTATTGCTCACTCTCTGCTCACCCCCTCCCTCTCACCCCTGCAGCCGTTCATGACTCAGCATGATTTTTTTATATTCTACCGTGTGCTGATTAGGAGGTAAGGAACTCTCGTCCTGGCAAAACCCCTTTAAGTTAAAATACCGTTGGAAATTCCGCGGTATTTTAACTTTGCCGAGTCGCAGGTTTCGGTGCTGTTTTTGCGCAAAAAAACGCAGTCAGATTTTGAATTTCTCGCTGGCCCCATACATTGAGGCTATGGGAATCTGGCGGGAATCTGGCGGAAGATAGAACATGTTTTCTCTTCTGCCAGACAGCCAGCGGTTTAGGAATCTACAACACGGATTTTCGATTGAAATCTACACAGCACTGGGTACAGTCGCAGTTTTGGTAGATTCTAAATACTGAATTCGCTGTAAATCCGATGAAAGACCTGTGCTGGGTAGACCTAGCCTTAGAAAATGGTCCCCAAGCTATATTACTTTGTAGCCAGTACACCAAGCACAAATATGACACCGACCATGTTTAATAGATGAACGTTCTGCTTCATGGAACATCCCTCATTACTGGTGAATGTTTCTCTAGATGAAGAAGAGGAAAAAATTATGGAATCGCCTTGTAATTTGTGTTTGTAAAATGAATACCCGCACAAGCCTAAACATGATAAGAGGTAAAATGGAGAGAGCTATGGAATTTATAGAGCCGTGGTCTGGATAATAGAAAGAAAACATGGCCCTCAGAGAGAGCTGTCTAGTCTTTGGATCTAGTGTAGGCTCTTTGGATTTGGGTAGGACCAGTAGAGCCAGACCTGAATTTTTTATGGCGATTATGGGAAAATCATACAACTGGCTCACTAGAAAAACAATTAATATCTACTCCAGGAATCCTAAGTCGACTCACAGAACAAATTCTCTTCCCGGTAAAACATAAAACACTTTTTTGATATGCTTTCAAAATACTTACAATAAGAAAAACTATATATATATATATATATATATATATATATTCCAATCGAAAATAGCAGACATCAAAGAGTCAAATAGGGAGGCGCACACAAACAATATACAACCCTTAGGCCGAGTTCACACGGCTTATTCACGGCGTAATTGCGGGACGGATTTCGCCTGCAATTACGCTGTGTGCTCGGCAGTGAGCGTGGGGGTGGGGCGGGGGGGCCTGCAGCTCATTGGCCCCATAGACATTCATTATCCACAGCGCGTATACCGCCGTGAATAATTGACATGGCACTTCTCTCCCCGTCTGCCGTATTTGCGCGAGAGTGGGGGGAGAGGAGACGGGAAACCATTTGTTCTCTTACGAGAACTGTGTATTACCGTAATGACTGGGACAGATTTCAGCCCGTTATTCGCGCAATACGGACTGAAATCCGTCCCAAAATAAGCCGTGTGAAAATTGCCTAAGAGCAGTGAGTTAACAAAAATATTTTTCATATAATTTTACACTCACATAATGATACACTCACGGTTCTGAAAATCATCGGACAGGAAACCATATGATGACTGTATATCATATAGCTATGCAGGAAAAATATCTTGAACATACAAATAGAAATCTACCAAATTACACTACTCAAGGAGGAGCACCCACCCCAAAAGAGGCGACCCCGCCTATGGGTGTCTCTCCCTAAAACTAATATAAGATAGAAAAAAACATTAAGAAAGTCTCAAGTGCAAATATGACACCGACCATGTTTAATAGATGAACATTCTGCTTCATGCGACTGGTTAATGTTTCTCTAGATGAAGAAGAGGAAAAACTTATGGAATCGCCTTGTAATTTGTGTTTGTAAAATGAATACCCGCACAAGTCTAAACATGATAAGAGGTAAAATAGTGAGAGCTATGGAATTTATAGAGCCGTGGTCTGGATAATAGAAAGAAAACATGGCCCTCAGAGAGAGAGCTGTCTAGTCTTACTCTTTGGATTTGGGTAGGGCCAGTACAGCCAGACCCGAATTTTGATGCCGATTATGGGAAAATCATACAACCAATCAATCAATCAATCATCAGCCTTTTAGTAATGGTAATAGAAAGTGCATATGACACTTTTGCCAGTGGTCAAATTTCCCACAGTTACCAGCAAAATTTGAGCCTTACCCAAATCCAAATTACAAATACAATCTGTATTAATGGAAAGGATTATACAAGTTGGAGAGCGGCAGAATATTTTAGTTGTTCCCCCTCAGCTGTTAGGAAAATGCATAAAGAAAAAGGAAAGATTATATAGAAGGAAAAAATTGGGGAGAGCAAGACTGCCAATAACGGGCAACATCTTTAAAACCTGGCACTGACACGGCAGTTTTAAATTGCTTTAGAGCAGTGTAGAAGGCGCCAGTATGTACGATAGTGTCTCACAGCACTTTATACTTGTATCCCTTTCTATGGCAAAATTTGTCTCAGCCATAACACTTTGAAGCTGACATGGATTTGCATGACAGCTATTCGCCAAATTTTAGTACATACGTACGTTTCACACCAAACTCTGGCACGAGTCGCCATCTTGGCGTATCAAAAATTGCTGTGTCTAGTGTAGATTGTGCCAAGTTTGAGCGCACGACTGTTCATACATCTATAGAACAGAGCTACGACAGGTTTTTAGCTGGAAAGTACAACACAGACTGGCGCAGATCTATTCATACATGTCTCCCAAAGTGTCATGATAGAAAACTGGGAAGCAGAAAATGTACAACACGACAAATGAGTAATAAGTGACTGAAACAGGAGACAATGGGCCTCATTTATCAAAACTGTCTAACTGTAGAACTGTCCTTGTTGCCCACAGCAACCAGAGATCACAACATCCAATCAATGCTCACAGCAACCAATCAGAGCCCATAGCAACCAATCACAGCTCAAAGCAATCAATCAGAACTCATAGCAACCAATCAATGCTCACAGCAACCAATCAGAGCTCATAGCAACCAATCAGATCACAGCTTTCATTTCTTAAACTGCTCTGTAAAAATGAAAGCTGAGCTCCAATAGGTTACTATGAACTCTGATTGGTTGTTATGGGCTCTGATTGATTGGTTGCTATGAGCTCTAATTGGTTGCTGTCAGTTCGAATTGGTTGCTGTCAGCTCTGATTGGTTGCTCTGAGCTCTGATTGGTTATTATGAGCTTTGATTTCTTGCTATGAGCTCTGATTGGTTGCTATGGGCTCTGATTGGTTGCTGTCAGGTCTGATTGGTTGCTATGAGCTCTTATTGGTTGCTCTGAGATCTGATTGGTTGCTATGGGCTCTGATTGGTTGATGTCAGCTCTGATTGGTTGATAGCTCTGATTGGTTGCTATGGGCTCTGATGGTTGCATGACTCTTGGTTGATATGGCTCTTATTGGTTGCTGCGATCTGATTGGTTGCTATGGGCTCTATTGGTTGTGTCAGATCTGATTGGTTGCTATGGGCTCTGATTGGTTGATGTCAGCTCTGATTGGTTGATAGCTCTGATTGGTTGCTATGAGCTCTGATTGGTTTCTTTGAGATCTGATTGTTTGCTGTCAGGTCTTATTGGTTGCTATGAGCGCTCATTGATTGCTTTGGGCAACAAGGACAGTTTTATAGTTAGGCAGCTTTGCTAAATATCTATATCCAGTATCTATGACTGAAGTGTAAGAAATTGCTAAATAAAATGGGAAAACACCAAACGAAAGCCAATAAGATCTAAACCAAAGATTACCTGTTACAGAGGGTGAAGAGAAGCGATTGTGGAGTGTGGAGGATTGGATGATAGTGATATCACTGATCAATCAACAATCTATATTGTCAGAGGAGATGATACTAGAGCTTGTGTCTGGTGCCGTCTAATGAAACATATAAAGATGGCGCCTGAAGATACAATCACATTTCCACATTTGTGACACGGGGCTACATGTCAGGTAGAGGAGCAGAGGAGATGCAATCATTACCAGAGCAATCAGTGCACAGGTGGATCTGGAAATTTTGGCCATTTTTCTCCTTCCATCAATAGGTTTGATGATGATGAAGTCATTTATTAGGATGATGCATCTGGTCACAGAGCTAAGCTTTTCTTCAACTCAATGACCTTACCAAAAACAATTCAGATCTCATCCGATCAAAAAATTAGAAAACTGCTTCTTGACAAGTCTCCATCCTGATGTCACCGCTCATGGGGTAAGTGGAAAGCAGCTTTTTTGTACAATATTATTTATCATTAGCAATGTCCAAGCCTCGAAGATTTTGGTTGTAATGAACACTGAGGAGGAGAAGAAAGGAATGATTGGGATTTTTTTGTTGATGATTCCATAATTTTTTCCTCTGCTTGATCTGGAGAAACATGTGACATTAAGAAAATATCTTCTTTTCATGCATGAGGGATCTTCCCAGCATTAGAATGGGATGCCACAGGCCCACCAATGGCGTTGAATCTTGGGGTTCATCAGTGGCGTTGATTCTTGGGGTCCATCAGTGGCGGTGATTCTTGGGGCCCAACAGTGGAGTTGATTCTTGGGGAGAGGTTTTGGGCGCGGTTTTGGATCATGTTTTGGACAAGGTTTTAACCCATACAAATTGATAGCCAGGACAAAAACTGCGGCCAAAATGCGCCAAAACCGAGCCGAAAACACACTTCAAGAATTGACATGACACTTATTTCCAAAGAAGCGTGTAAAAACCTTGTCGTGTGTGAACTACAATGAGGTTTTACATAGGAATCAATGAAATGAACTGGGAGCGTTTTGGAAGTGTTTTGGATGAGGTTTTTGGGTGGGGAAGCACTCCGAAAACCTCGTCCAAAACCTCATCCAAATAAGCCGTGTGAACATGCCCTTAGGGTTCATCATTGGAGTTTATTCTTTGGGCCCACCAGTGGATAAATGCTTGTGGGCCACCAGTGGGATTAATTCTTGAAGCCCACGAGTGGTTTAATGCTTATAGCCCACCAATGGAGTTGATTCTTAAAGCCCACCAGTGGTTAAATGCCTGGGGCCACCAGTGCAGTTGATTGTTGGAGTCCACCAGTGGAGTTGATTCTTGAAGCCCACCAATTTAGTGGATTCTTGGATTCTTGGGGCCCACCAGTGGAGTTGATTCTTGAGGCCCACAAGGGGTGTTAATTCTTGGGGCTCACTAGTGGATTAATGCTTGGAGCCCACCAGTGGAGTCAATTCTGGGGGGAGGGGAGTCACCCTACAGTTATTCTCCATTACTACACATATTGCACATGCCTCTTGCTGTTTGTCTTTCTTTCTTTCTTTGCCTTTCTCCCTGAAAAACAGCCCAGCCCTGCCATTCCCAGGGGCCCACCAAAAATTTCCCCTGTTTTCCTGTGGGCCAGTCCAAGCCTTGATGTTACCTGAAGCTAAAGGTTCAGCTGTTGAGCACAATTTGTATTATATCCGTGATTGGTGTATTTGACACAAAGTAAAAACTATGGGGGTTTTCTAATTTTTTCTACAGATTATATCAAACCTGTTCAATTTACTTTACTAGAAACCCCAAGCGAAGATTTCTCCATAGCAACCCAGGGCAGTAATGCGGAGTAATTGAGTTCTGAGTTTCTTGGTAAATCTCAGCTTCCACCATGCAGGGTTCCTTGAAAAGACCCTCATTGATTATTCTGAGGGGAGGGGGGCTGGGACAGGAGGTGCTGTCATTAATGATTACATGTCCGCTTGTTCATTGTCAGCCTACCAATAGCCCCTCGGAGCCAATCAATGACATTCAATCCTCCTCAAATTACCCCGTCATAGCAGTGTGCTTTATTACTCAATCAGATAGCCGAGCAGAGTGAAGGGTGAAAACCGCTCCGACCACCCACAGGTGACAGGGTCCAGCGTCAGCTATTACGTATAGACAGGAGTAGTATCAGACATTGGGAATATGGGAGGACTATTGGGGGATACTCCTAGTTTATAATATTGTCATTGGCACGATGGCACTTGTTGTTCCACAGAGCTGGTAAGTCACAAATCGGTTATATACAACCTTAAGCCAGGAAATCGTGCCACTGCGGGGAATATAGAAAAGCACATAAAGTTGGCAGCAGTTTATGTAAAGAGTTTGTTAATGTGAAGGGCAAGATAAACATGGCTTGTTTTACCCAAAAAACGACGCCACCCCTGTTCACAGGTTGTTTGTGGCCTTACAGTTCAGCTCTATCCACTTGATTGTTTGCAATACTTGACTTAACCTAAGGACAGGTGAGGCGCTGTGTTTGGCAAAACAATACGTCATGTTTTCTTAAGCATTGTCTTTAAAGGGGTTGATGGTATATGGTATAATCCATCATGTGGGACTCCGACCACTATGACCATTGCAGGTTACAGATTATGCTGGGCTTTCTACAGAGGCCCCATGACTGACCCATTAAGGGTATGTTCACACAGCGTGTTGACTCCGTGTGAACATACGTTCTTAGATACTTGTTTGGATATGTCTGTCAGACACTAAACAGACCCAAACATGCATCTAATAATGTGCAGTGTGATTTACATTGCTTCTACCTTGAAACACGCATCGGCGTTCAGACGAGTGATCTCCGATGCGTCTCATTGCGTCTTTCGGATCCGTTCCAAGAATTGTCATATCACGCAGCAGGAGCCCTATTTAAAACTATAAGGTGCGATCCTGCTGCATCCAACATGCATCCAATCACACAGCTGCATGTTGGATACGTGTTGGATACGTTTAGGATCCAATCGCCGCTGTGTTTTTGGATGTGATTTTCAGATCCGAAACGGATCCAAAAAACAACATGTGAACAAGCCCTTATAGTCCATAGTTAATGACCCATTTTCCTGGACACCTAAGGGTATGTTCACATGTTCTCACAAAACAATCCAGCAAGGAATCCGCTGCAGAAATCTGAGGTGATACCCTTGGATTTCTGTCGTGGATTTTCCCTTTGCAGCTTTGGTTTTCACTGTGGACGAAAAAACACCACCATTGTAGGCCCTGTTCACAGCTTAATAGCTGGACTAAACTCAGCCCAGGAGCAGGCATCTAGCCTTATATGCTCCTGGAAAAACATGACAGGTGCATCTGATTGCTGAATAACAACTCAAAGTTCCCACTGCTAAGGAAACAATTAAATGATACAGACTGCACATTAGCTTGGTACCTGTTCACACCAGTATGCAGAAGAACCACAGTATAATGCATGGAGAGACTGCAAAAATGCACAATTTCATTGTGGACGCCCCCATTTTAATGGAGCTTAACCACATCCCGGCTGCCAAACATGTGATCCGTCCAGATTCTGTATCAGAGAAGTGACATCAGTCCTCTTTTTCTGCATCATGGATTACAAATCTGTGGAGGAGTAACACATTGTGAACTCATGCATAGCTGTCTCATAGAAATCAATGGGATTCATATTTTGACTTGGACTCCAAGGGCGACATGTACGTATTTTGGCGCCCAGACAACAATTTTTTGCGCGCGTTAGTAGCACAGAATGCACCAGAATGTATGAACCTGTTCTACTCATAGTTGGCAACTTTTGAAAATGGAAAAGCAGGAGGTCGAGGGCGGCAAAAAATTTGCATGGACACGCCCATCTTTTTTGTGTGTCACGCCCCTTCAATAAGCTACACCCCACTCCGCCTAACTGCATAATGGCTTTGGAAGAAAGCCAGGTAGATGCCCTTATAGCCAGGTAGATGCCCTTATAGCCAGGTAGTAGCCCCCCATAACCAGGTAGTGCCCCTTACAGGCAGGTAGATGCCCCCTTGTCGCCAAGTAGATGCCCCCCGTTGTTAGCCAGGTCGTTGCCCGCTGTCGTAGTCGGGTAGTTGCCCACTTTAGTAGCCAGGTTGTTGCCCCCCTTTGTTTGCCCGTTAGTGCCCACTTTAGTAGCCAGGTAGTTGCCCCCTTTGTAGTCAGGGAGTCGCCCTCTTTGTAGCCAGGTAGTTGCCCCCTTAATGTAGCCAGGTAGATGCCCCCTTATTGTAGCCAGGTAGATGCCCCCTTTGGTAGCCAGGTAGATGCCCCCTTTAGTAGCCAGGTAGTAGCCCCCTTATTGTAGCCAGGTAGTTGCCCCCTTATTGTAGCCAGGTAGTTGCCCCCTTATTGTAGCCAGGTAGTTGCCCCCTTATTGTAGCCAGGTAGTTGCCCCCTTATTGTAGCCAGGTAGAGCCCCCCTATAGCTAATACAAATAAAATAATAAAATCCACTTACCTCACCAGGCTCCCTGCAGCTCGTCCAGCTCCGGCCCATCTCCTCAGCGCCGCAGGGGGAGTGAGTGCAGCCACGCGTCACACCCCCTGCGACGCTGACCTGTATGTACAGCGCACACCGGCCGGCGCTGTGCATACAGGGGGAGAAGGGAGGAGGGAAACGATCCCTCCTGCCTCCTCCCCGCACACCAGCCGGCGCTGTACATACAGGGGGAGAAGGGAGGACGGAACAATCCCTCCTGCCTCCTACCTGCACAGTGATATGCACCGGGCGGGTGAGCGGACGTTGCGGCCGCTTCACCCGCCTGTAGCAGCGGCCCGGCGGCGCCAGAGTAGCGCACTAGCGCACTAGCGCTACTCTGGCGCCGTGGCAGGAGGAATGCCAACTCTGTGGGGAGGGCGGGGGGGTGGGGACCACAATTAGCGGGACCCCCCCGCCAAAAGCGGGAGAGTTGGCATGTATGGTTCTACTGCGGGTCACAGATTTTGCGCTTTCTAGTTCCGAAACGACAAATTTGGCTCAGGTAAACAATGTTTATCTTGGTCTACCTGTTCCAGCAGTAATGTGCCTGGATTTGCCGTACTGGAACTATAAAGGTTGTCGTGCGTCACCCCCTGAACGCCCCCACATCTTGGGTGCATTCCAAAGTGCAGTGGGCGCCTGATAATGCGCCTACTTTTGGACTGCGCCTGCTCATACATCTAGACAACAGGGCTGCACAAGTTTTTGGCTGAAAGGACACCAGAATACTGGCGCAGCCCTGTACATACATGTCGCCCCAAGTTGGAATATATGTTGGAATCTGCATCAAAGTCATGTGCACATACCCTAAAACTGTCAAGTTACACTAAGGGCCTTACGTATGAAAACTGTCTAGCAGTAAGACCATCTTTGTTGCCCATAGCAACCAGTTAGACCTCAGCTTTAATTTTTCCAGAGCACTATCTGAAATGAAAGCCGGGCTCTGATTGGTTGCTATGGGCAACAAAGACAGTCTTACTGTTAGACCATTTTCATACATATGGCAATGAGACTATGTCTCCACTGCACACAAAAACATCCGTGCAACAACTTAAAGGGAACCTGTCACATAGGTGATGTCCCCCTTGCTGAGGACAGTACCAGCTAGTGTCAGACCTGCTGTTTCCAGAGCTGTGCCCCTTAGACTATGTTCACACGGCTTAAAATGGGACGTATTTCGGTCCATAATTACGTGCCGTAGTGCGCAAATTACGGGCTGAAAACGTCCCAGTCATTACGGTAATTCACAGTTCTCTATGAGAACTGTGGATTACGTCTCCTCTCTATGCTCGGCGAATCCGCCGCGGGGGGAGATAAGTGACATGTGAATTACCAGCGGTGTATACGCGCCGCTGGTAATACAAGTCTATGGGCCGGCGAAGTGCCGGCCCCTCGCTCCCTCCCCCGCTCCGCCCCCGTCCACACGGCGTAATTGCGGGCCGTAATTACGTCCCGCAGTTAAGCCGTGTGAACCTAGCCTTATTCTGTAAGATGCTGCAGTTTTAGAGCATTTAAAGGCCATGTTCACATGGCTTATTTCGCAACGGATTTGCAGCCGTATTTACGGCCGCAAATCCGTTGCGAAATCAGTTACAAACAAGTAACTGGCCGTTTTACATTGATTTTAATTGGAAATACGTGTCGTTGTTCAGACGACACTTATTTCCGTTCCGGATTGCGGCCGCGTATTGCCACAAAAACAATGTGCATGTCAATTATTTCCGGACGGATTCACCAACTATAATGAATGGGGATGGTGAATCCGTCGGGAAATCAGTTCCAAATACGTGCCACACTTAGTGGCACTTATTTGAAACTGGTTTGCACCTAATTTCGGCAATCCGACGTAAATACGTTCTGAAATGAGCCGTGTGAACATTGCCAAAGAGAACCTGTCACATAGGTTATGCCCCCTTGCTGAGGACAGCACAAGTCAGTGTCAGACCTGCTGTTCCCAGCGCTGTGTCCCTTATTCTGTAATATGCTGGAGTTTTCATGTATTTAATGCTCCAATCTGCAGTTTTCAGCCAGAAAAGAGTAATTCGAAGAGTCATGAAAAGAGTCAGTTTTTTTCAAACCCCGCCCACCTGAGGCTAGCCCCGCCCACCTCATCTGATAAACCTATTACTTTGAATAGGTAGAAACGTGTGAATAACTGTCAGTGGGCGGGGCTAGCCTTTGGTGGGCTAGCCTTTGGTGAACACCTGCTCATGAATAAGATTTGAGGGGTAAATGCTCTAAAACTACAGCATCTTACAGAATAAGGGACGTTGCGCTGGATACAGCAGGTCTGACACTAGCTTGTGGTGTCCTCAGCAAGGGGGGCATAACCTATGTGACAGGTTCTCTTTTATTTACTGGTGGTTTTTTTTAAACATGTTGCAAAGAACACCAGAGCAGAAAATTTACTATTGGAATTTATGTTAAGTTTATGTTCCGCACGATTTTTGGCACATTTTTTGGTGCATTTTTTGCAGAAATTCATAGCAATTATAATGCCTTGCATTTCTGCAAAAAAAAAAAAGTGTGTAAAAAACACGCAAAAAATGCAAAATGCGCCAAATAACTTAAGGTTAAATCCCCACTGCCTCGGACAAAAAAAAAATGAAAATACATTTGTTTTGCTGTGCCGTGGAGACAAGCCTAAGGCTATGTTCACACAGCTTATTGTCGGCGTAATTGCGGGGATGGATTTTGCCCGCAATTACATCGTGTGCCGTGTGCCGTGCAATGCGTATCCCACCATGATAATGGACATGTCACTTTCTCCCCGCTATGAGAACTGTGGATTACCGTAATGACTGGGACGTATTTCAGCCATATTCAACAGAATCCATCCTAAAATAAGCCATGTGAACACAGCCTTAGCGTAAAGCATTTCAATAACACATTAAAAATTTTTATGAACACTATGGACTTTTTGATGCCATTTGCAACAGAATTTGGGTACTTTTTTTTAGAAAATCTCCCCCTATCTCAGATACCAGAATTCCCGCTTTATCGCTCTGGTACCATCTTGGAATTCAGATTTCGCACTGCATTGGAAGTGATTGTGAAAAGTGGTTTCCAGATTACCTTATTAGCCAGAAAAATCGAAACAGTGACTGATCTGTGGATCTGTATCACCATATTGTGAGGATAGCTCCATCCAGGCGAGGCTGCCACCCAAATAATTCATACATAGAAAACAAAAAATATTTTATCCAGGATCTGTGATTTCTAATTCACTGCACACCTTTACAAATCCCCTATTCTAAAATCTAACTTTTATTTTTAAATTTGATTAAAAAAAAAAAAAAAACATTTTTGGGGGGGATATAATCACTGGTAGCTATTCCATTCGCTTAGGATAATCTTTCCCTATGCTTGCTAAGCCCTCTTATTCAGTCAATCAGTCAGGGAAGCGTCCCGAAAGGGTCGGCCCGACTTTAAATGACTGTCCCTACTGTCCCTCTCTTATGTCTTTAAAGGGGATTTGCTGAGAGAAAGTTTCTTATCAAGTTTCTTACCTCTCTCATTAGCCCAGGCAGAATGTCAACAAATCACACTGAGTCATGAAGCTGCAGTGGAGAGAGGAGGGAGGAGAGGGAGGGGGAGTGAGGAATCCAAGGAACGTCTCAAAACTTAAGTGAACTAATAAACAGTACAACAGTGGATTCAATACAGCAAGACAGCCTCAGACTGCACTGTCAGGAGAAACCTTATCTGCTAAGAAGCTAATGTAATGTAAACAAATCATGGAGCTGAAAGAGACAGAGTCGCACACAGACACACACAGCCAGAGCACAGAGCTGCATAAGGGGATCCTGTGCCATGTTCACTCAAATAATCAAACTATAAACTTGTGAATTCTGTATACAAGAGACAACACCTATTCTACACAGCAGCTTGAAAGCTTCTTCATGTTCTCTGTCATCAGATAAAGCAGGGATCTAATAACACTACAGCTAGTTATTCTGTATACAAAAGAAAACATATTGCTACCCGGTCCCTTAAAAAGGACCATTCATTTTGCCTGTCATCAGAAAAAGAAGTGATTCACGCAAGCACCGGCCTTTCAGCCCCTGGTCGTGACTAGGGGAAGTTTTTTGAGGTAACCAAGGGGGATTGGAAATGCTGTAGCTCTCAGAGTTTTCACTTTTTTTAATCACATATATTTAGAAAAGTGATTAAATACCCATTTTGGAGGTTCCCACGTCAACATTACATCATGGCAAAACCCCTTTAAATTTAATAATTTACCAAGATAAATCTCCATATATAATTGCCACTCTTTCTGATAAGGTTGTCTATACCATATGGGAGATTTTTACAATATATGCAATAGGTCCTGTAGTGACTCTTATGTGTGTATGTCTTATACAACATTACCCCATAATAGTGAGCTAGACAAACATGAGAATGAAAAAGACATGGATTAACCTGAAAAAATCCATCTTTAAGATAGATAAATATAAAATAGACAATCATTTATATGACCCTAAGGGTGTACCCCTAAGATAGATAAACATAAATGGTAGAGAATTCTTTATACGAGTCGTATATTTTTTTAATCAATTTTAAAAATAAAAGTTAGATTTTAGAATAGGGGATTTGTAGAGGCTGCCACCCAATCAGCATTGCTGAAAGACATCTCTCACTGACGCTGATTGGCTGCATAGCCGGCATTTCATCCGATACCTGCCAATAGTCCTGAATTGTCCTCTCAATGTGACTGCGAATGAAATGGTTTATGCAAACACATTAAAGAGACACTTCTTGGGATTGGGGGTAAGATGAAAATATTCTGAAATCTTGAATACATTTTCAGGGTGTACTGTCCCGTGATTCCACTCCAGATTACTGAGAGAGGGCAATTCAGTGCCAATGTCAGATGCCCCAAATTTATTAGGTTTTACAAAGTTGCAAAAGCATGAATGGTTTCTTCCAAAAACAGCGCCACAGCTGTCCATGGGTTGTGTCTGGAATTGCAGTTCAGCTCCATTAAATTGAATAGGACTAAGCTGCAATACAGAACCTGTGGACAGGTGTCGCACTGTATCTAGAATAAAACAACCATGCCTTTGTAAATCTGTACAGCCCCTTTAATTGATTCTTTCTAAGGCTATGTTCACACGATGTATTGCGGCGCGTACAGTACATCGTGTGTTTCAGGAGCTTGCGCTGACATGCGCGTACTACCGCGGCGCGGGGGAGGGGGTGTTAGACCGCCGCCCCTTAGACATGCATTACTCGTGCCGTGTATTCGCCGCAAATAATTGACATGTCACTTATCTCTCCTATAGTTCTCTATGAGAACTATAGGATTACCGTAATTTCGGCGCACATCTCGCCCATATTAGAGCGCAAACCCGCAGTGAAATGCACGCCGAAATTAGCCCATGTGAACATACCCTAAGAGATTCTAAGATGGAAGTCAGAGGGTGGTGCCTGTGCCACATGTATTGAGATCAGTTTCTGTAAGGCTAGGTCCACAGAGCAAGGTGAAAAAGCCGCCCAAAATCTGACGGAATTTTCACTTTGCTGGACCGCGCCGCACCACTGGTTCTTTAAACTTTTTTTTCGCAAAAAACGGCTGTCAGATTTCAGATTCCCGACGGCCCAGTGCATTAGGGATGTGGGAGTCCGATGCAGCACGGATTTTATATTGAGGGCTACACAGGGTACAGTCGGTTTTTCAGCGGATTCAAAACACTGAGGGCGACATGTATGAACGGGCTTTACGCCTGTTTTCTGGCGTATCCTGCGCCTCACCGATCCGAATCCCGCTGTCGGACGCAGGGATGCGATGTTAGGTGCAGCGTTCGCCACTTTCGGCTGCGCCTCGCATGAAGGGGTGTGCAGTGGGCGTGGTGTGGGCGCGGTGTAGGCGTTCCGGGGCGGGACGCGGCGCGCTCTAAATCTCCGAGGCATGTACGATCGCGGCTCGGCAAAGTGCAGCGCAGTGCAGCGCTCTGCAGCTCCAACAGGCAGACCTAGTAGATTCTGGTCTAAATGCTCCGGGGGAAAGGCGAAGTGGAAGCGAGGAAGGAACATGAGAGGAAACATAGAAGAAGATCGCAACAGAAATCTCGGCGCTCAGCTCCGTGCAGCAGGAGTATGATTCCGAAAAATCGCCTTTATAAAGGCGTAAAACATTCTCTGAAAAAGAGCTCAAACCTTCCAAAAAAAAAAAAAAATACTTTCCAAAAATCTAGAAGTTGCAACATCAGGAATTAGGATTTGGAAATTGCCGGGAAATACAGGGAATTCAAATTCTGAAGCTTTTCATGGTCGGCATAAACCAGCCAATCAGAATAGGAGCGAACAGTGAACCATTAAAACCTATGGGAGAACTATTGACCAATCAAAATCAAAGGGGGACAGTTCAAATACAGAAAATTGCAGAAAAAGAGCTGATTGGTTAAACTTTGCGGGGGCTTGGCTAGCTCAGCCAATCCCGAATAGAAGCGACAGAGACCCATTAAAAACCCATGGAGAAGAATTGACCCAAACAAATTTAAAGGCGGGACAGTTAAAAATACAGTAAAAATGCAAGAAAAGAGCTGATTGGTTGAGCTAGCAGGGGCTTGGCTATCCCAGCCAATCAGAGCGCGAGCTACTTGTCCCATTGTAGTCTATGAGAGATCGGGGCAATAAAATCTTGGCGCTCAGCGCCGTGCGGCATGGAGTATGATAAAAAAATCATTTTTATTAAAGGGGTTTTGCCACGATCTCATCTCATACCTCCTGCATCCAGCTCTTCAGCTTGTGTGCTGAAAGGGGCGTGTGTGATTTGTTTGAAATTGCATATCTGTGCCAGCAGGAAAGACATCACATGCCTTTCCTCTCTGTAGTCAAAGAAAGGTCTGTTTATGTATAAAGCTGTGAGTAGCTGAGACTTAATGTTTTGCTTCACAGACAAGGGCCCTGGTTCAAATCCGTCAGGAACCAAACTGTGATTTTTTTTCTTTTATCAATGCACAGACTATTGGGTTTTTTTTTTTTATTTCCCTTGTTTGATGAATTACTAAGGATAACAGAGCACGGGGGAGTGAATGCAGAAACCTGGGGTTTTTGAAACCAGTGTCCCTGAGAGGAGAGGTTTTTGGATGTCGCCCGGGGGCTGAGGAGCCCGCCCTGGTGTACCCCCTGGGACGAGCTGTAAAAAATGGAACTAAAGGAGCAGAAAAAAAGGGTTTAAGAATTTTTAAAATAATGAATGGGAAAATTTTTTTATTTCATTGCAAGCTTCCCAATCAATTTTACTTGTGGCATCCCCCCTTAAGTGTAAAATTTATTGAAAAAAGCTAAAACCCCTTTCTAAAAAACATAAACAATTAAATCCCGAAAAAACCATTTGTCGCCGGCCCGGCGCTACATGGGAATTTGGGGGATATGAGAATTGGGGAAAAATACAGAAATTAAAAATTTTTTAAAAGAGAACCTGTCACATGTTTTGCCCCTTGTGGGGGCAACAAGTGGTGTCGACCTGTGTTCCAGCTGTCCCCCTTATTCTGTAGAGCAGCGTTTGAGCATTTACCCCCAAATCTTTTTCATGAGAGGTGTTGCCCCACCCACCAAGGCTAGCCCCGCCCCCTGACGTTTTTCACATGCCTCTACCTATTCAAAGTAATGTTTGTCAGTTGAGGGGGGGGGGCTAGCCCCCTGATTGGGGGGGGAAAAAAATGACCACTTGAAGGATTTTCGAATGACTTTCTGCTGAAAACGAAAATTTGGCTTAAAATACACGAAAAACACAGCATTTTCAGAAAAGGGACACAGCCTGGAACAGCATGTTGACACAAACTTGTTCGTCCTCACCCAGGGGGGCAAAAAAAAGGACTTTTTCTCTTTAAGTTTCTCATTGTCGGCATAAACCAGCCAATCAGAATAGGAGCGACAGGGGCCCTTAAAACTTGGAGGGTTTCC
Organism: Phyllomedusa bahiana; assembly: GCA_025379985.1. NCBI lineage: Eukaryota > Metazoa > Chordata > Amphibia > Anura > Hylidae > Phyllomedusa > Phyllomedusa bahiana. Next base: position 63,438 of record JAODAL010004225.1, on the reverse strand, counting down.
CCAATCAGAATAGGAGCGAAAAAAGGACCCATTATACTAGGAGGAGATGGACCAATCAAATCAAAGGCGGGACAGTTCAAAATACGAAAAAAAGGCAGAAAAGAGTAGGGTTTTGATTGGGGGGGGCTTGGCTATTGGCCAATCAGAGCCGAGACTTGCCCCCATTTAAGTCTAGGGAGATCGGGGCAATTTTTAAATTCCCTTCAGCGCGTGCGGCATGAATATGAAAAAAAAAAAAACATTTTTTTTAATTTTAAAATTATTTTCTAAAAAAGAGCTAAAACCTTTAAAAACATAAACAGTTTTCCCGAAAAACCTTTTGTCGCCGGGACCGGCGCAACATCAGGAAGGGGGTTGGGGAATTTGGGGGGAAATCAGTAATCAAATTTTTTAAGCCTTCCATTGGTGGCATAAAAAAGCCAATCAAATTAGGAGCGAAGTCCCCCATTTAAACCTAGGGAGGAGATTACCAATCAGAAAGGGCAAACAGGGCCCCATTCAAACCTTTGGAGAAATATTGCCAATCATATTCAAAGGGGGGGACGTTAAAAATAAGTAAAAGGGGCAAAAAAAGCGATTGGTTGAGTAGGGGGGCTTGGCTATCCCGCCAATCAGACGCGGGTCTTTCTAAAGAGTTTAGGGGGAAAAAAACGCGAGCGAGCTTGTTTGTGATTGGTAATTAAAAAGGGGGGGTTTTTTGGCCCAAGGGGGAGGAGGAGCGACGCTCTTAGGGTTTTTTTCTAATGAATCGGAAAAAAAAACTGTACATGGCCGAAATCAAATGATAAGATCGAGTTTCCCGATGTGATTAAATGATCAATTTTTGGGGGGTAAAAAAAAAAAAATTTTAAATTTAAAAAAAAATCATTTTTTTTTCTTTTTTTTTTTAAAAAAAACCCTTTACTATTAATCCTTGGCAAAACGAAAAAAAAGGAAAAAAAAAAGTTTTATTAAATTTAATTTTTTTTTTTTTTCCCCCATTTTTTTTCATTTTATATACCATCGGGAAACTTTGAGTTTTTCATTTGATTTGGGCCCATGTACAGTTTATTCCAGATTGCATTAGAAAACCCATAAGGCGTTGTCGCTTCCCCATTGGTCCAAATAACGCGCCTTTAACTTGCCAATCAAAAACAAGCTCGCTCTGCTTTCTTTTCCCATAAACTCTATGAGAAGTAGCCGCGCTCTGATTTGGGTGGGATAGCCAGCCCCCGTAGCTCAAACCCAACAGCTCTTTTTTGCATTTTTACTGTATTTTGAACTGTCCCCCCTTTGAAAAATTTTTAATTTTTGGTAAAAGGGTTTCCCCCAATTGGTTTTAATGGGTCCCTTCGCTCTTTCTGATTGTTTTTATGGTTTTTATGCGCCCCAAAATTTGGGGAGGGAAAAATAGCTTAAAAATTTGAATTACTGTATTTTTCCCGGGAATTTTCTTTTTCAATTTCCAGTAGGCCTTCGGCGACAAACGTTTTTTTATTTAAATTTATTTTTTTATAGGTTAGCCTTTTTCAGAGAATTTTTTCCTTTTTAAAAGATTTTTTTATTTACTGCCCACGGCGTAAGGGGGTTTCTTTTTCCCTTTTTCCCCCGCTCAATCAAATACCCCCCCCGTTCGGGCCCAAGCCCCCCCATTACCAACCTAAATCCGAAAAATTTTCGCCCCCCAAAATTTTAAGGGAAGGGCCCGCCCGGGGGGGTTTTTTAAAAAATTAGGTTTTGAGGCCAAAACCTCCCGGGGGAACGACAAATTTTCTTTTTTTTTTTTTTTAAATTTTGGCCCAAAACCCGGGGGAAAATCCCCCGGGCCCCGGAAAACCCCCTGCCCCCCTTTTCCCAACGTTTTTTCCGGAGATTATAAAAATGGGGGGGGCCCCCCTTTCCCCTTTTAATCCCACCCTTTGGGGAAAAAAAAACAAACCCCCAAAAAAAAACCCCCGTTGCCCAAAAAAAAAAGTGTAGGGCATAGCCTAATTTGCAGAAACTCTCACCAAATGTGACTTTCTAGTATTATTGATTAGTAAAGGGGGGGTGGGTGGGGGGGGGGGAAGGGTGCTCAGACCATCATCTTCCTAAACCCAATTGCTGTCAATTGTAATTTTCTAGGCTATTAACTCTCAGAGCTCTGACACTAAATGCAATATAGAAGGGATAGTCGATCATTTCACGTCACTTCGGGAGAGCACCCTTTAAGGCCAGGGCTCCCTGATATTACACATTGCAATGTGGCTGCATGGTACTAGTAATATTATTCTATGATAGGGAGAGGTGCATGACATTGTTTCATTTTTTTATGCACCTTCAATTTAAAGAGGAGTCACTCCTGACTTTTTTAGTACATCCTTGTGTTCCCTGAGTAACAAAATCTAAAGATCTTCTTTATAAACTGTTCCTCGTTTTTCTTCAGAAATGTATCACTGAATCTGTCAGCTGGGTGTTACCAAAAGAGAGTGTGTTCTGACATTGTCCAATCAATGCTGACAGTCAGTATGGGAAAGGACACGCCCCTATGAATGACTGAAATGGTAACACCCAGCTGACAGATTCTGTAATATGGCTTGTCCTGTCTTTCATTTCTTGATAGGCACATGGGCGATGCAGGCTGAGAAACTTGTGGAGTTACAATTAATAACGGAAATGATTGCAGCAACATATCTGCAAGTACTTTGCATCTTTTGATACACAGGGTGAGTCAGAAGTCCCAGGAAAACCTTTTATTTCAGAAACAAAAGGCAAAATTACTTATATGAACACTCCAGCAAGTAATGGGTGCAGGGACCTATCTTTTAGGCCATGTTGGAACATGGCCGCCCTCTTGAAGATTTCCATTTTTTGGATCAAGAACAAGTTTTTCCAATGGGAAGGAGGTCATGTAGCATATCAAAGAAGATCAGAATTGTCTCAGAAATCGATCGCTGCAGTCAGATTTGCAATATCTCTTATAGTTCAGAAGTTACCAACAGAGAAAGTAGCACCAACAACAACAGCTATTTGACATGTTTATTGTGTTGTTCTTGGTGCGGAACATAGGGCTAAAGGCGGTGGATGCAACTGTTATATACCAGCATGAAAACTTTCTGTCTTCTTTAATAAGCTACACGACCACCTTTCCACTTGCCCTTGATTCAAAATGGCATCTTTCATGATGGCAACCATGTTACAGACAGAGCCTAAAAGGAAGCCCCCTCACTCATTGCTTTTTGGGGTGTTCAGAAAGGTCATTGCTCCTTTTGTTTCTGAAGTGTCCTGGGACTTTTGACGCACCCTATAGAATGATATCTGTTAATAATCATGTTATCCTTCCTGCTGGGATTTTCCCCTAAAAGTGGAAAGGTCTATCTGTAGTTCAATGACAAATTCTAAGGTTGGGCTTCTAGTGTTGTGATTCAGATTTGGGCTGATGTAAAAATGGACCCAAATCTAAGTAAAAGTCACAAATTGACCCAAAAAAAATAACCTTGACCCTAATCCTAATTTGGGGTTTGATTTTTTTTTTTAGGGGCTTAAGGGGAAAATTTACCATTCAAATTCTGCACCACTTCTGGTGAGATGTCTGACATCCTATCCAATGTCACTACTGATTATCATAACAAAGGTGACCTCTATCTTATGGTAACAAATAATTTTAAAAAAAAGAGACCAAAAGAATGTCACACTAAAAAAGCGTCGTGGGGAGCACCATGGAACGGTAAATTAGCCGAAATCCAAAAATGCCTGCGACATTAACAAAATGAACAGATATTAAAAATAAAGGGAAAAAATTAAATGTAACACTCATTCTTAAAGGGGTTTTGCCCGAAGAAAAAATTTGATGGGGGAACTTTGCAAACTAAAAATTAACATTTTCACCATTCACCATTATTAAAAAATTTAAACCCCGTTTTTTTCTTTTAGCTGTCCAGTTTATGGGGTTTCCCCATGGGTCAGAGGACTGAAGCTCCTCAGTCCGGGGTCGCCATGCTCAGACATACCTTCCTTCAGGCAGCAAATGAGTTTTTCAAACCCCAGGTGCTGTTCTCTCTCCCGTCCTCTGTGCCCCCTTAGCAATTAGTTAAACAGGGGCAAAAAATAAAAAAAAAACCTCAGTGAGGTCTGTGCATTGATACGGAGAAAAAAAAAAACAGGTTTGGTTCCTGCGTGGATTTGAACCTAGGACCCTTGTGCTGTGAGGTAAAAACTTTACCTCTGAGCTACTCACAGCTTTATACATAAACAGACTTTTCTTTTAAGGCCTGGTGATGTCATCCTGCTGGGTCACATGATATGCAATTAAAACCAATCGCAAATGCCCCCTTCTGAGCACACAGAGCTGTAGAGCTGGGTGCAGGAGGTATGAAACGAGATCGTGGCAAAACCCCTTTAAGGCTGCTGGTAACAATGTGCTCAAGCTGCCTCACTTGTTTTGTTGTTTCACTTTTTCCCACCTTTCACTATCAGTAGCCTGATGCTACCATTGTGATAGAGACTTTTGCTATTACCTTTACCATTGTCCCCTGATCAGATCTATTATATGGGGTAGATTATAACATGATGGGACTTTGTTTAGGGTGACCTGTAATAGGGCCAGGTTCCAGTCGGGGTTGCTCCTATTGGGGCAGTTAACCCATTCTTTAGGCAAGGGCATTGCAGATCTGATAGGGAATTATTAGGCTTCTGGTTCTCCCCTATCGCCTCACATGGTAAGGTCGTTCCCTTTCTTTTTTGGTTGGTGGACCTTTGTCTACTGTACTGTGGATAGTGCTTATTTATATTGGCAAATGATATCCTTTGTTTTTAAGATCATGAGTTTCTGTATTTTGTTTTGTGATTTTCTTGATTCATATACAGGCAGTCCCCGACTTACATCGTTCCAACTTACATCTGCCCCTAGTTACAAACGGAGACTTATGGGACATGCTTGAAAAAACTTTGAGACTCTCGGTTCACATATTTTGATCAAAAGATGTTTAAAGCTGCCACGACTTTCAACGTGAACTCAAAAAACGGGCATCCCATCCTATCTTTACCTCTCAATCGAGCCAATCAGGCCTCCCGCTGGGTCAACCGACCCCATTAATCAAGAGAGAAAAAATAAAAAACACCCAACCTGCAAGCTGCCCTTCTTATGACAGCCTGTGAGAGTGGGCGGGGACAGAAACACAAAATGGAAGCACCCTTTCCTTCCCATATAGGTTAAAAATCAATGTACACCGAGTATACGTATGTTTCTGCACACAAAAACATTTCTGAAAAAACGTATGCAAACCTGGGTGCCAAATTGCAGGGCTGCGGCACACATGTAATTATAACATGGTACAGCATTCAAAAAGAAACCGCCGCCCCAGCGGCACATTTCTGCCAAAAAAGGGCAATAAACTACGTGGAAATCCCAAAATAAGCATTTTTGCTATCTATCATACATGAAAAAACTTTGAGACTCTCGGTTCACAATATTTTGGGTCAAAAGATGTTTAAGCTGCCCACGGACTTTTAAAGTGATCTCAAAATCCTGGGCAGTCCTATTGCCCTTTTTGCAGAAATGTGGGCCCTGGCGGTAAGTCTGTGTGCGTACATGTTTTAATTACATGTGTGCCGCAGCCCTGCCAGTGGCACCCAGGTTTGCATACGTTTTTACAGAAATGTTTTTTGTGTGCAGAAACAAAACGTTTATATTCGGTGTACATTGATTTTAACCTATATGGGAAGGAAAGGTGCTTCCATTTTGTGTTTCTGTCCCCGCCCACTCTCACAGGCTGTCATAAGAAGGGCAGCTTGAGGTTGGGTTTTTTTTTTTATTTTTTTTCTCTCTGAATAAGGGAGGTGGGTTGCCCGCAAAGGGGCCTAAAGGGCTCGATTGAGAGGTAAAGATAGCTAGGATCCCGATTTTGAGATAGTTAAAAAGCGGGGGCAGTTTAAAAACATTTTTTGATCAAAATATGTAAAAGAGATTTTCCAAAGTTTTTTAGTATGATAGATAGCATAAATGCTTCTTTAGGGATTTCCCAGGGTTGTATTCCTTTAGGGGGACATGCGGCACTTGTATTCCTTTTCCACAGAGATATTTGTGTGAACAACAAGTTCCAGCATGCCACAGGCACTGAGGTAAAAATGAGGTTAATTTTTTAACAGGGGCACAGACAGAAAACAAATGTAAAAACCCTTCCCGACTATGAAAAAACTAAAAAAAAAATTTTTTGTGGGGAGTTCTTTTAATAATATCCCTTTTCCGATTTACATACAAATTCAATTAAAAACAAACCTACAGTCCCTATCCTTTTCATAACCGGGGGACTGCCTGTATTGAGAATTTTTAAAGGATTTTATTAATTTTGTTAGGGGGTTTATATTTTATTTTTTTTTTTTCCTTTGTAAGTCATCGTTTAAAAGCCTCATAAAAAAAAATCCTTAAAAACCTGGTTTTCGGGTTACAGTTAAGATTAGGGAACGGGTTAGGAATAAGGAAAGGAAAAAATTTTTCCCAAATTTTTGCGTAAACTGAACCCAAATTTTTCGCACGTTTGGTTGAACTGTGTCGAAATTATCTAGGACCTATTCAAACCATGCTGAGGACTAGTTTTTGGAAACTTCTGCTTGGCACTAAGCTCAACTAGAAACACTTCTTGGAGAATTGCATAGTGATAGTGTAAGGAACTGCTAAGAATGGTGACTTTATAGGGACAGTATAGTAGCATCTGTCAGTAGGCATTTAAAGGGACAGGCGCACCTGCTTTTCTGTATTTTCCTGTTTGTCGGTATCTTCTGTGGTCATCTCCTGGTTTTACTGTAAAATCAATTATAGAATACAGAAGGCACAAAAACCGGAATGTATTTCTTGCCTGTACTCTAGTAATGAGCTGAGATAACCTTTCATCCCATGGGGGGAATCAATTTCTTCGGCAAAAGGGGCCCTTTTGGGGTTTTTACAGCTACTGAAGTTCAATGCAGGGGGTTACTTTGAGCCTAATTGCTAATTGATTATATAGAAGCCCGGCGTGCACTCAGCTAATGAGATGGCAAATATATTTTCATTTTCTAATGAGGAACTCTACCCAAAATGTTTTACTTTATAAAATATAACGCATCACCCAATATGGCTTTTAATTTATAAAATGTGGTAAAATTTAAATGCAATCTGCATGAAAATTTTAAAAATATACATAATTTATTTATAGCATTAAAAAGTATTTACTATACTTTTGGGGGTTGCTTTTCATTGTTTTTTTGGGTGGGCCACTTTTTCCACAAATCGAAAAATATATCAATTTTGCAAATGGGAGAACGGTGATGCAGTTGGAGATAAACAGAATGTAACTAAGGATCAAACGGGTAATAATGTATTTTACACAGTGACAGCACCAGCAAATAGTGAGTGCAGCTTGGAGTATAAAACAGAATGTAACTAAGGATAGAAAAAGGATATGTAATGTAGTAACAGTTTACTCACCCGCAGAATAGTGATAAGCTCTGGGTTAAAAAGGATGTTCCAGGATCTCAGGATAAAGTAATGTAAAAGTAACATGACTGCCCCCAAAAAATAGTGAGTGCAGCTCTAGTATAATAAGGATGTTCTCAGGATCAGTACAGGATAAGTAAGTATATACACATGCTGCCCCCCGAAAAAGTGAGTCCGCCGGGGATAAACAGGATGTAACTCGGGTAAATCAGGATAAGTAATGTATGTAAAAACCCTGGGCTGCACCGCAGAATATTGAGTGCAGCCTGGAGTATAATACAGGATGTAACTAGGGTCGTACAGGAAAGTAATGTAATGTATGTACACAGTGATGCCCCGAGAATATGAGTGCAGTCTGGAGTATTTAAAACAGATGTAACTCGGATCAGTACAGGATAAGTAATGTAATGTTGTACACGTGACTGCACCCCGATAGTTTAGGGGCAGCTCTGGGTATAAACGGATGTAAATTTTAGGATAATAATTAATGTAGTCGTATGCACCAGCGAATAGTGAGTCAGTCTGGAGTTAATAAGGGGTAACCGATCGTACAGGATAATAATGTAATTATTTACAGTGACTCACCAGCGAATAGGGGGTGCAGTTGGAGTTTTAATACAGGGTTAATTCGGGTAAGTAATGTATGTAAAAGGACTTTTTTTTAAAAATTTATAGAGGGTTTTATGTTAGTCACAAAGGGGGTGATACTCTTGAAAGTGCCATCCTGTTATTGCTGATGCCTTGACACAGTTGTAAATTTAGTGAATATTGATTGAAAGCTAAATATAAGCTCAACATGATTCTACTATTAGCAGCTTCAGGAGCTGTTACAGGAGCCCCTGGAGGTCGTCAGCTCTTCTCTGGGTTGTAAATGGGATCATACACAATATAAAGTAGTTTATAGGTGCAACGTTTTCAGAAGTATTCAGTCACTTTGAAAGGGCACAGAGAATTAAGATATTGCTGCTATGGGATGGAGTAGTCTTTGTGCCCCTGTGCCCTGGAGGAGGCAATGACAATTACAGCATAGGCACCAAGCTGCCCTTTCCCACTTGGTTTTTGTTTTAACCATTAATTTCTGGTTACTTCTACACCACGGCCACTTTATTAGGTACACCGTCCAACGCTCGTTAACATTAATTTTAAAAGCCAATCCCTGGCGGGAACTCAGTATTTAGGCATGTAAACAGGGCAAGACAAACTCCTCGTTAAACCGGAGGATCAAAAGGGAAAAAAGGTGATTTTAGTGCCTTTTAAGGGCATGGTTGTTGGGCCAGAAGGGTGGTCTGAGTATTTCAGAAATGCTGATCTCCCGGATTTTATGCAAACAACTCAGGGTTTACAGAGATGGTCCGGAAAAAAGAAAAAAACACCATGAGCGGGAGTCCTGTGGCGGAAATGCCTGTTGATGCCAGAGGTCAAAGGGAGAATGGGCAGAGGGTTTGAGCTGATAGAAAGGCAACGTGACTAAATAGCCCCTTTTCAAACCAAAGGTGCAGAAAAGCATTCTGAACGCACGTACGGCGAACTTTTAGGCAGATGGGCTACAGCAGCAGAAGACCACACCGGGGGGCCCCTCCTTTAGCTAAAAAAAAGGAAAATGAGGGTCCAAATTGCCCAACCATCGAAATTGGACAGTAAAGATTGGAAAAAAACTTGCCCGGTCTGATGGTCTGATTTTTCTGCGCATTTGGATGGCGGGGCAGAATTTGGCGTCAACAACATGAAAGCAGGACCATCCCGCCTTGTAACAACGGTTAGGTGGTGGGGTGGTTTCATGGTGTGGGAATATTTTTTTGGCACTTTTTGGGGCCCCTTTTGGCCCAATTGACACGTTGCACCCCACAGTCCCGAGTTTTTTTTGTTGACAATGTCCATCCCTTTATGACCACAATTGTACCCCATCTGATGGCTACTTTGCGGATAATGCGCCATTATAAATGGAAAAACTCAACGGTTTCTTAACATAGGAATGCTTCCACACCTTGTTGAATCTATGCCCGAAGAATTGAGCAGTTTGAAGGCAAAAGGGGGTCAACCCTTACTAAATGGGTACCTAATAAAGGGGCCCGGGTGTTTTAGTAAGATTTCTTTCTTTGTGGGCCTTTTTTATAAAGCCGGGGCTGCACTTTGGGCCCTCCCCTTTGGGGGAAACACACCTCCCCCCATCCCACGAATTAATTATATAAAGCAAGGGGATTGTTTTTCCCCAACAGCTGGAGAGCCGACGTTGCAGATCTCTGTTCTAAAGGCTCCTCAGACCCATATATACATGAACTGTATAGAGGGGCCCCAGATTGGATTGACCCACTAGAGTAGCAAGGGAGCCTGAGGCTCAGACACAATAATAGACCATGGAGATTCAGCAGAAGACAAACCCATTTGGAACAATCACTTTTCATATAGGATAATTCCTGGAATAATTTTTAAACCTTAATGGTATGTCTTGTGTGTGCAGTAACAATAATGAGTGTTATAAATTATAGGTATTTTTGCCAACTATCCCAATTGAGACCCCAACAACCAGATCACAAAATAGACAAGGTTTATTCAAACCTTATCTGAAAATAGGCATTTTGGGTGAGTGATTTGTGGGCATTGCTCTGGGCAAGGTTTGAGTCCCACAAATTGGACTTCTCTAAGATTGGTTAGAAGGATTATAGAAAAAAGCCCATGTTCTGTATAGGTGGTGGTATCTCCAAAATCATCCCCACTGGGGGGCCCCTGAGATCCCAGTCTCACATTATAACAGCCGCCAATCAAAAAACGGGACTAATAACTATACAAAAAATGGGTATAACACAACATGTAAACACACCAAACAAACCGCACTACCCAAAACTTATAAAAACCAAAAAAAGTTTATTGAAATATCACACATAGGGCAAAAAAAAAACAATAAAAAAAGCAGTGGGGAGTATAAGGCACTACCACAAGGAAATACCCAAAAAAAACTGGCAAACAAATTAACATACCCCACACACTCAAGGTAAATCAATGCAAGAAATACAACCCCAACCATATAGAAAATACAATTGGTTTGTCCCCTGGCCCTACATATTTGGTCGTACTCTTTTCTTTTTTTGATTTGGCATATACTATATGCTATCCAATATATGGCCCCCTTGGAAAAAAACACCCATTTGATTTTTCAATTTTTGCCAAATTCGGGTTTAAAAACATAAAATATAAAATTTTTCTTTTTTGTGAAAAAAACACCCCAATGGGACACAATTGTAAGGGGAACAAATTTTTATTGGATATTTTAAACTTTGTAAGAAATAAAAAACTTAAAAGTGGGACGTGCAAAATTATTCGTCCCCCTTAATGAATACTTTTTTTAGCTCACCTTTTGCTGCGATTTCAGAAGTCCGCTTGGGGATTCTCTATCAGTTTTCAGATCGAGAGCCTGAAATTCTTTTCCCATTCTTCCTTCCACAGGGATCGGAGGTTTTATGGGGAAAGGTTTTGAACAGCTGGGGCTCATGAGGGTTTGGGTGGAAGCGTTTTGAGCAGTGGGCTAGTAGGGTTTGGGTGGGGAGCGTTTTTGAACAGCCCCGAGCTCAGAGGGGGGATGGAGAGCATTTGTGAACACGGGGGCCAGGATTGGATGGAGAGCGTTTTGTGAACAGCTGGAGCCATAGGTTTTGGGTGAGAGCGTTTTTGAACAGCTGGACTCAGTGAGGTTTTGGGTGGGGGAGGTTTTTTGGGCAGCTGGGCCGTGGGTTGGATGGAGACGTTTGTAACACTGGGGCCATGGGTTATGGAACGTTTGTGAACAGCTGGGGTCGGGGGGGTTTGGTGGGGAGCGTTTTGGGAGCAGCGAAGCTCATGAGGGATGGAGACGTTTTGAACACGGAGCTCAGTGAGGTTTGGATGAGAGGTTTTTAACACGGGGTCATAGTTGGGGTAGAGCGTTTGGAGCACTGAACTCATGAGGTTGGGTGGAAAAGCGTTTGTAAGCACTGAGCTCAGGAGGTTGGATGGGAGCGTTTGTGAACCTGGACTAGTGAGGGTTGGGTGGAGAGCGTTTTTGAACTGGACTCATAGTTGGTGGGAGCGTTTTAGCCTTTTAAACCATGAGTTTATGGAGAGCGTTTGTGAACAGCTGGAGCTCAGTGAGGTTGGATGGGAAACGTTTGTGACACTGAAGCTCATGAGGTTTTGGGTGGAGACGTTTGTGAGCAGCTGGGTCAGTGAGGTTGGAAGAGGCGTTTGTGAACACTGGAGCCATGAGTTGATGGGGACGTTTGTGAACAGCTGGAGCTCAGGGGGTTTGGATGGAAAGCGTTTGGAGCACTGAAGCTCGGAGGGTTTTTAAGGGGTTTGTACGCTGGAGCTCAGTATTTGGGTGGAGAGCGTTTGGACACAATCAGTGAGGTTGGGGGGAAACGTTTGTGAAAACTACTCAGTGATGTTGGATAAGAGCGTTTTTTGACACGGAGCTCAGTGAGTTGGATGGAGGCGTTTTGGACAGCAGTTTTCAGCCTTTCCCCAGTTCTCCCTTGGATTTGGGGCTGGGTTGAATTTTCCATTTCTAAAACCCCCGGGGATTTATTGTGAACCTTCCATTGTAATTTTTCTTTATGTTTTGGGGTCATTGTCTGTTGGAAAATAAAACTCCTCCCAGTCTCAGGTCTTTTGCAGACTCCCAAAAGGTTTTCTCCCAAAGGGCCTGTATTTGGGCCCCACCTTTTCCCCTCAATTTTAACCATCTTCCTTTGACCGTGAAGAAAAGCCCAAACCTGATGCTCCCCCCCATGTGTGACATGGGGATGTTGGTTCAGGGGGATTAGCTTGTTTCTTTTCGTCAAATATATTTTTTTGCTTGGGCCAAAAAGTTTTGATTTTGGGGTTCTCCGTGGAGCCCCTTTTTCCACAGTTTTGGTTCTCCCAGGCGGCCCCCTCTTCCACATGTTTGTTCTCCCAGGCCTTGTGGCAAACTTTAAACCAACTTTTTTTGGGTTCTCGGAATTGGGGTTCTTCTTGCCTTCCCTAAAGGCCCGATTTGGAGGACATTTTTGGCCATGGGCAGCTCTCCCACCTCATGTAATCTTGCAGTTCATCCAAAGGGAATCAGGGGCCCCTTTGGGTGCATCTTGATCATCTCTCCTTGTTTTTAGATGAAATTTATAGGGACGGGCCGGGGCTTGTAGATTTGCAAGGGGATACTGTTCCATTTCAAATGATCGCTTCACAGGCTCCCTTTGGGTGGTTAAAGTTTGGGGAAAAATTTTTGCACCCCAAAACTGCTTTAAACTTCTCCCCAACATTTCACGGGCTTGCCTGGTGTGTTCCTTGGGGCTTATATCTCTCTGCGCAGGGGCCTCTAAAAAGCATTGGGGGCCCCTGGGGGAGAGAGGTGTACTGGGCCCCCCCTCCCTCCCCCCCTAACAAAACCCACCCCCCCCCCCCCCCCCCCAACCCAAAAAACAAAAAAAACTCAAAAAACAAATATAAACATTACCACTCAGGTCAATTTAAAACAGAGACGACAGCGCTAATAAAATATAGACAAAATAACCCCGACACCAGGGACTCCCCGGGCGCCTGTCTTTCATCGTTTCTGAATCGTTCTTTTTCCTTTTTTCCTTTCCACCAAACCACTTCTCCCCGGCCGCCACTCGTCCCCGCAAATGTAACCAAAAACACTTGTAATTGGGGGGCAGGCGGGCCCGGGTAAACCGGCAGGACCGATTATAGCCAGGCGGGGGCAGTAAAAGGGCGGCATGGGCAGTAAAAGGGGCGGGCGGGCATAAAAGCCGGGCAGGCGGGTAAATAGCCAGGCAGGGGGGGGGAAAAGCCAGCAGGGGCAGAATTGGGCAGGCAGGGGCAGTAAAAGGGCAGGCAGGGAAAGTGAATATAGCCAGGCGGGGCGGGAAAAAGGCGGGCAGGGGCAAAATAACCCTGGCGGGGGCTTATGGGCAGGCGGGGGGCAAAAAAGGGCAGAGGCAGTTATAAGCCGCAGGGCGGGATAAGCTAGGCAGGGGCAGTGAATATAGCCGCGGGGCAGGTATAAGCCGGCAGGGGCAGTTTGGGGCAGGCAGGGCAGTAAGGGCAAAGGGGCATGAATGCCAGGCAGGCAGGTATATAGCCAGGGGGGGGCATTTGGGGCGGGCGGGGGGAGGAAAAACCGGGCAGGGCATTAAAGGGGCGCAGGCAGGGGTATCTCCCAGGCAGGGCAGTGAATGGCGGGCAGGGCAGTGTATAAAGCCAGGCAGGGGCAAAAAAAGGGCGGGCGGGACAGGTAAACCCAGGCGGGGGCATGTATATGGCAGGCAGGGCAGTGTATAGGCCGGGCAGGGCATGAAAAAGGCCAGGCGGGGAAGTGTAATAGGCGGGCAGGGCGGGGTTATTGGGCAGGCAGGGCAGGGTATATGGCAGCGGGATGTAATGGGCGGGCAGGGCAGGGTTTTGGCAGGGCGGGAAAATATGGGCGGGAAAAGGGCAGTGAAATGGGCGGGGCAGGCAGGTATAGGCAGGCAGGCGGTATAGGGGAGGCGGGGCAGGGATATGGCGGGGCAGGGCAGTTAAAAGGGGCAGGCGGGGGCAGGAAATGGGCAGGCGGGGCATTTAAATAGGCCACAGGGCAGGTAATGGGCAGGAGGCGGTATATGGGGGAAAGGGCGGGGGAATATGGGCAGGCGGGCAGTGTATATGGCCAGGCAGGCAGTGTAAAAACCAGGCAGGGCAGGTATATGGGCGGCGGGGGCAGTGAATAGCCGGCGGGGCAGGGTAATGGGCAGGCAGGGCAGTGTAAGGGCAGGCAGGCAGGGAAATGGGCAGAAGGGCGGGGAAATGGCAGCAGGGCAGTGAATGGGGGCAGGCGGGCGGGAAAATTGGGCAGGCAGGGCAGGTAAGGGGCAGGCAGGGAGGGTTATGGGCGGGAAAGGGCGGGAAAAATGGGCAGGCAGGGCAGGTATACGGGCAGCAGGGCGGGGTTAAAGGGCAGCAGGCGGGGTATATGGGCGGAAGGGCAGGGTAAAGGGGCAGGCAGGGGCATGTATAGGGCAGGGTACACGGCAGGCAGGGCAGTGTAATGGGGCACAGGGCAGGTATAGGGCAGGCAGGGCGGGATAAAAGCCAGGCGGGGCATATTTTAAAAAAAAAAAAAAAATCTTACTCACCTGATTTCCTTCCTCTTTTGCCGGAGGGGGGGGGTGGCCGTTCCACAGTTGCAGGCCGGGGGAGCGGGCCGCGATGACGTCATAAAATCGCGCCCTGCCCCCGGCCTCCGGGGAGCAGAAAAACGGGAATCAATAACCCCAGATTTTCGCCCGGCGCGCCCGCACCGCGCGGTGCAGGCGGCGGCCGTGATGGCTACAGGCTGGGGTCTGTGCCCCGGCCATGCAGCCGGGGATAAGGGGGACCGACCAAAAGGGGGGGGCCCCGGGGACTGGGGCCCCCAGGGGAAAAACCCCACCCCCCTGCGGCGCCGCTCCGACCCGGGCGCTGCGGCCCGAATCCCGGCTGTCGCTCCACGGCAGGGTGGGGCGCTGCCCGGAGGGCCCCCCCGAGATCGTGGGGCCCCGGGCAATGGCCTACCTGGCCCAAGGGAAAAGGCCCGTCCGCGCTTTAAACAAAACCCTGAGAATATCACAGAGCTGCTTTTAAGGGAGCTTGATTGCACAAGTGGATTATATTTATCACATTTTCATAAACATCTTTTAAGGACAACTTTGGATCATTCAAGATCCTCACGAACTCTGGAGTGAGTTGCTGCACTGAAAGTAAAGGGGGCCAAAAAATTTTGCAACCCCCCCACTTTTAAATTTTTAAGTTTTACAAAAGTTTAAAATATCCAATAAATTCGTTCCACATCACAATTGTGTCCCATTTGTTGTTGATCCTTCACAAAAAAAAAAAAATTTTTACTTTATTTTTTGGAGCCTAAATGTGGCAAAAGTTGAAAATTTCAAGGGGCCAAATACTTCACAATGAAAAGTAGTATTTTTCTAATAAATTTGATGTTGGGGTTGTATTCCTTGCATCTGATTTCGTTATTGAGGTGTGGTGCTAGTTTACTTGTTTTTTTTTTTTTTGGGATCCTTACCTTGTGGTCATCCTTCCCAGTACCCCACCCACCGCTTTTTTATTCTTTTTAAAATATTTTTCTTTATATTGTGTATTGTAATATACTTCGTATGTTTTATTAAAATTTTTTTGGGGTACCCAAAACTCACATTGCAAGGGACCTAATTCATAGTATTGTTGTCTTCTTAGTTGGGTTTTTTGGGTGGCCAAGTACCAAAGGTCGGGGGGTTACGCACCTCTGAAATCAGGGCCCTTAATGTGAAAAACCAAAAATAGAATTTTTAAAGTGAGCTCCACTGGAAAAACCCCGAGGACGAAGTAGGACTACATTCCACGTGCGCGCGTAGAAATGGTGCTAAAGAAGGGGAATGGTCAGAACACAAGGAATGCAAACACAAAAAGGGATCAGCAGCGAACAAAAAACATACTGTATGAGTTATTTCTATGGCATTCCTCTACTTTTTGGATACAGAAAAAAAGAGTTTTTTTTAATCCTTAACACCCCCACGTCTTTTGGCGCGGGGATTTCAGGGCGTTCGCTCAACGATCCTGTTGGCTTCCTGCAACATTGGAGTTGCACTCCGACGCCGCGCAGCACTGAGAACGGGGCTGTACTACACAGCCCTGCCCAACACAGCTCCTGCAACACCGGGGGGGGGAAAAAACCCCGCTCCCCGGTGCTTTAAAAACCCCTTTTTTTTTCAGCAGTTCACACCCCACCAATAAAGGGGCCCCCCGTTGGTGATTGGAACAAACCTGGGACCCAAAGACCCAGGGAACGGGCACAGCAGCCCTGGGGACCTAGAATAGCCCTCAGGGGTGTATGTAAAAAACCAGTGAAAGGCAACGTGGCTTCCCGATCATGCCTGTGTCAGACTGACACAGAAAAAAAATAGCATGTATGAATATCTAAACATTTTCAAAAGAAAAAAAAAAAAAGGAAACAGTTCTCTCTTTAGGATTTAAAAAAAAGGAAAAAAAAAAAAAGTGTAAAAAAAATAAATAAATAATAAATAAAAAAAAATATTTAATAAAAAATAATTGTGCATACATTACACACACAATCTTAATAACTGTACATGAATCTAACAAATTATTAAGTGTGAAATGTGAATGGTGTAAAAAAATAAAAAAAGGATAAGAAAATTCTGCAATTATTTATAAGTGAACTTAAACTATTCCCTCATAAAGTACAACTCGTCTCGAATAAAACGAGGCCTCATCCAAATGGAGTCATTGAAAAAATACAAAAGTTACAACTGCTGAAAGACAAGGAGGCAAAAATTAAAAAAATGTTCTGGTCATTAACTACTTTTCAGGTGTTCGGTTTAAGGGGTGAAATCATAATTGCAAGTTCCCATCCACTTGGTTAAAAATGTGCGCTAAGAACCTCAGATTTTTATGTATCCTAAAAGTATCAGAAATGCACTTTGAAATAGTTCATATATTCATTTTTTGACTGTCTCTTAGCACCTGCTGATCTTTTGCATAGAAGTAAATGGGGCATATATTTAGGTATGTTACCTCTCTGGCTGCACGTCCCTCCACCCATGGATGTATAGTGTATGGTAATGTGTACTGCACCCCAATGAGTTACTCAGCACAAGGAAAATATGCAAAGTGATTTTCTCACTCCCACACGTCTCATAACAATGCCTTAAAGACATTAAAGATTACAAGCTCCCAAGCTGCGCACGGATTTATTTAGAGAAAAAACAGAGAGAAGAATAAATGTTTCACAACCTGTTCCTATCAGGCGTTTTCCTTGACTTTGGGGATTATATCGGTTCCCCCCTTCTTGGTTCAGAATAATGGAATTCCAGATTAAAGTTCAATCACTGATGGTAAAAAGTTAATAAACCTTAGAATATTGTAACGGGATTAGCTCACGGGATTGCTGCCTCCTGGGGTAAGTGGGCTCACGGCAGCCGGGATACCATGAAGTCTAGTTCATTGCAGAGAATTGGCCTTCACGAGCTTTAATTGATTCTCATGCAAGAAAATTTCCTTCTTGGTACAAAAGAAAATTTGAGACCATTTGGCCACTAAGACACCATTCACATGACATATATTGCCCATGTTTGAGGTATTTGTTGGAATACGGTGAAAAATGTAATCCCAAGAGCTACCATGGTGGAGCCGTGACCTCTCTTAGGCTATGTTCACATGATGTACTGCGGTGCGTACAGTACACGCTGCAGTACATCGTGTCTTTCGGGAGCTTGCACTGAAACGCGCATACTCCCGCGGCACTGGGGGTGCGGCAGCCCGCCGGACCATTGATATTTATTACTTGCGGCGAATAATTGACATGTCACTTATCTCCCTGTGCGTATAATATGATCGTATTGTACACGCGGGGGTATGAGGCGTAATCCATAGCTCTCTATGAGAACTATGGATTACCGTAATTTCGGCGCGCATTTCGCCCATATTAGAGCGCAAATACGTGGCGCAAAATGTGTACCATGTGTACCAATCAAAAAACGGGACTAATAAATATACAAAAAATGGGTATAACACAACATGTAAACACACCAAACAAACCGCACTACCCAAAACTATATAATAAACACAAGATAAAGATTATTGAAATATACACACGTAGAGGCAATATAAAAAACAATAAAAAAAACAGTGCTGGAGTACTGAAGGCACTACCACAAGGTAAGTATCCCAATATAAAACTGAGCAAACATAGTTAACATAGCACCACACACTCAAGAGTAAATCAGATGCAAGTAATACAACCCCAACATTCATATAGAAAATACAATTGGGTTGTCTCCTGGCACTACAGTATTTGGTCTGTATCTCTTTCTATTTATTTGATGATTGTGCATAGTACTATATGTCAGTATCTCAATATATACAGCGCCTTGTGAAAGTATTCAGCCCACTTGAACTTTTCAATTTTTTGCCACATTTCAGGCTTCAAACATAAAGATATAAAAATTTTACTTTTTTGTGAAGAATCATCAACAAGTGGGACACAATTGTGAAGTGGAACGAAATTTATTGGATATTTTAAACTTCTGTAAGAAATAAAAAACTGAAAAGTGAGGCGTGCAATATTATTCGTCCCCCTTAAGTTAATACTTTGTAGCGCCACCTTTTGCTGCGATTACAGCTGAAAGTCGCTCGGGGGATGTCTCTATCAGTTTTGCACATGGAGAGACTGAAATTCTTGCCCATTCTTCCTTGGGGCAGCTGGAGCGCAGTGAGGTTGGATGGAGAGCGTTTGTGAACGCTGGAGCTCAGTGAGGTTGGAATGGAGAGCGTTTTGTGAGCAGTGGAGCTCAGTGAGGACGGATGGAGAGCGTTTTTTGAGCAGCTGGAGCTCAGTGAGGGCGGATGGAGAGCGTTTGTGAACAGCTGGAGTCAGTGATGTTGGGTGCAGAGCGTTTGTGAGCAAACTGGAGCTCAGTGAGGTTGGATGGAGAGCGTTTGTGAACAGCTGGAGCTCAGTGAGTTGGAAAGGAGAGCGTTTTTTGAACGCTGGAGCCCAGTGAGGTTGGATGGAGAGGTTTGTGAGCAGCTGGAGCTCCAGTGAGGTTGGATGGAGAGCGTTTGTGAACAGTGGAGCTCAGTGAGGTTGGATGGAGAGCGTTTGTGAGCAGCTGGAGCTCATTGAGGTTGGATGGAGAGCGTTTGTGAGCAGCTGGAGCTCATTTAGGTTGGATTTGGGGAGCGTTTGTGAGCAGTTTGGAGCTCAGTTTAGGTTTTGGGTGGGGAGCGTTTGTGAACAGCTGGAGCTCAGTGAGGTTGGATGGAGGCGTTTGTGAACAGCTGGAGCTCAGTGAGGTTGGATGGAGAGCGTTTGTGAACAGCAGTTTTTAGCTCTTTCCACAGATTCTCCATTGGATTCGGGTCTGGACTGTGACTTGGCCATTCTAACACCTGGGGATGTTTATTTGTGAACCTTCCATTGTAGATTTTGCTTTATGTTTGGGATCATTGTCTTGTTGGAAGATAAATCTCCGTCCCAGTTCAGGTCTTTTGCAGAACTCCCAACAGGTTTTCTTCCAGAATGGTCCTGTGTTTGGCTCCATCCATCTTCCCCTCAATTTTAACCATCTTCCCTTTCCCAGCTGAAGAAAAGCCCAAACCATGAGGCTGCCCCCACCATGTGTGACAGTGGGGATGGTGGTTCAGGGGGGTGAGCTCTGTTGCTTTTACGCCAAACATATCGTTTTGCATTGTGGCCAAAAAGTTGGATTTTGTTTTTTTCTGAGCAGAGCCCCTTCTTCCACATGTTTGGTGTCTCCCAGGGGGCTTGTGGCAAACTTTAAAACAAGACTTTTTATGGATATCTCTGAAAATGGCTTCTTCTTGCCTCTTCCATAAAGGCCGATTTGTGCAGTGACGATTGTTGTCCTATGGACAGACTCTCCCACCTCAGCTGTAGATCTCTGCATTTTATCCAAGTGATCATGGGCCTCTTGGCTGCATCTCTGATCAGTCTCTCCTTGTTTGAGATGAAAGTTTAGAGGGACGGCCGGGTCTTGGTAGATTTTGCAGTGGTCGGATATTCCTTCCATTTCAATATGATCGCTTGCACCCGTGCTCCTTGGGGTGTTTAAGTTTGGGAAATCTTTTTGTATCCAAATTGGCTTTTAAAATTCTCCACAACAGTATCACGGACCTGCCTGGTGTGTTCCTTGGTCTTCATGAGGCTCTCTACGCTTTAAACAGAACCCTGAGAATATCACAGAGCAGGTGCATTTATATGGAGACTTGATTGCACAAGTGGATTATATTTATCATCATTAGTCATCATCAGTCATTTAGGACAACATTGGATCATTCCGAGATCCTCACTGAACTTCTGGAGTGAGTTTGCTGCACTGAAAGTAAAGGGGCCGAATAATATTGCAACGCCCCCCTTTTCAGTTTTTTATTTTTTAAAAAAAGTTTAAAATATCCAATAAATTTCGTTTTCCCCTTCACAATTGGTCCCACTGTTGTTGATCCTTTACAAAAAAATTTAATTTTATATCTTTATGTTTGGAGCCTGAAATGTGGCAAAAGGTTGAAAAGTTCAAGGGGGCCGAATACTTTCACAATGCACTGTATGTATTTTCTATATAAATTGATGTTGGGGTTGTATTCCTTGCATCTGATTTACTGTTATTGAGTGTGTGGTGCTATGTTTACTCTGTTTCATGTTGGGATCCTTACCTTGTGGTCATGCCTTCAGTACTCCAGCACCGCTTTTTTATTCTGTTTTTAATATTTTATTTATATGTGTGTATTGTAATATACTTCGTCTTGTGTTTATTATATTGTTTTGGGTAGCCTAGTCTCACATTGCAAGGGACCCTAATTCATAGTATTGTTGTCTTCTTAGTTGGTTATTGGGTGTGCTCAAGTACCAGGTCTGGGGTGTTACTGCACCTCTGAAATCATGGCCATTGAATGTGAATGCCTATAATATAGAATTTAGATGTGAGCTCCACTGGAAACTGAGGACAGAAGTGAGGACTACATTCCACGTGCAGCGCTGTAGAATAGGTCGGTGCTATAGAAAGAGATGGTCAGAGATCACAAGGAATGCAAACACAAAAAGGTATCAGCAGCGAACAAGAAACATACTGTATGAGTTATTTCTATGTGCATTCCTGCTACTTTTAGGATACAGAAAAAAGAGTTTTTTTTAACTCCTTAACGACCACCCACTGTCTTTTGGCGTCGGGCATTTCAGGTCGTTCGTCTGCAACGATGCCTGTTGGCTTCGCTGCAGACATTGGAGTTTGCAGCTCCGGACGCCGCAGCAGCACTGAGAACGGGGCTGTACTACACAGCCCTGATCCCAACACAGCTCCTGCAAGCACCGGGGAGCGGGAAAAACCTCCGCTCCCTGGTGCTTTAACCCTTTGATTGCAGCAGTTCATCACCGCAGCGCAATCAAAGGGTCTCCCTGCTCTGTTGGGTGATTGGAACACCTGGTGACCCGAAAGAGCCCAGGGAACGGCTGCACAGTCAGCCCTGGGGACCTAGAATAGCCTCAGGGCTGTCTGTGTAAAAAGCCAGTGATAAGGGCAGACTGTGTGCTATCCCGATCACTGCCTGTGTCAGACTGACACAGAATATAATGTATTAGCATGTATGAATATGCTAATACATTACTAAATGTATAAAAAAAAAAAAGTGAAACAGTTCTCTCTTCATGGGATTTAAAAAAAGGAAAAAACAAAAAGTGTAAAAAAAAAAAATAATAATAAAAAAAAAAAAAATATTTAATAAAAAATAATTGTGCATACATTACACACACAATCGTAATAACCTGTAGAATGAATCTAACAAATTATTAAGTGTGAAATGTGAATGGTGTAAAAAAAATAAAAAAACAAAAAATTCTGCAATTATTTATAAGTGAACTTAAACTATTCCTCATAAAGTTACAACTCGTCTCGAATAAAACGAGGCCTCATCCAACTGCGTCATTGAAAAATACAAAAGTTACAACTGCTGAAAGACAAGGAGGCAAAAACTAAAAAATGTTCTGGTCATTAACTACTTTTCAGGTGTTCGGTTTAAGGGGTGAAATCAAAATTGAAAGTTCCCATCCACTTGGTTAAAAATGTCGAAAGAACCTCGTTTTTATGTATCCTAAAAGTTCGAAATCAATTTGAAATGTTTAATATTCTTTTTTAAATGTCTCTTAGACCTGTGTCTTTTGCTAGAAGTAAATGGGGGTTATTTGTTTGTTCCTTTGGGCTGCCGTCCCTCCCCCATGGATGTATAGTGTATGGTAATGGTATGCACCCAATGGTTACTCAGCACAGGAAAAATGCAAGTGATTTTCTACTCCCACACGTCTATAAAAATCCCTTAAAGACATTAAAGTTTACAAGCTCCAAGCTGCGCAGGATTTTTTAGAGAAAAAACAGGGGAAAAGAATAAATGTTTCAAAACCGTTCCTTAGGCGTTTCCTTGATTTGGGGATTATATGGTTTCCCCCCCTTTTTGGTTCAGAATAAGGAAATTTCCGTTAAAGTTCAATCAGATGGTAAAGTTAAAAAAACCTTAGATATTGAAACGGGTTAGCTCCGGGATTGCGGGCCTCCGGGGGGTAAGTGGGCTCCGGCACCCGGGATCCCCATAAAGTCTAGTTATTGCAGAAAATTGGGCCCTTTCCCGAGTTTAATTGTTTCTCATGAAAAAATTTCCTTTTTGGTAAAAAAGAAAATTTGAGACCCATTTGGCCACAAAGACACCATTACATGAATATATTGCCCATGTTTGAGGTTTTGTTGGAATAGGGGAAAAATGTAATCCAAGAGCTACCGGGTGGAGCCGTGCCCTCTTTTAGGTATTTTTCCATGATGTACTGCGGTGCGTACAGTACGTCCCGCGGTAATCGTGTCTTTGGGAGCTTCACTAAAAACGGCTTTCTCCCGGGCACTGGGGGTGCGGGCCGCCGGACCTTTGATATTTTTACTTGCGGCGAATAATTGACATGTCCTTATCTCCCTGTGGTAAAAATTTGATCGTTTTGTCCCGGGGGTTTGGGGGCGTAACCCTGTTTCTATGAAAAACTATGGTTAAACGTATTTCGGCGTGCATTTCCCCCCTTTTAGAGCGAAAAACTGGCAAAAAATGTGTACGTTTTTACGCCGTGTGAACTTTTACCCTTATGGGTCCGAGGCCAAAGGGATTTTGGTGCCCGGGTCTTTTTTTTGCGGGCTTAGTAGCATAAAAATGCGCCTGAATTTTATAAACCGTTCTATGGGGTATAGATTTGGCTTTTAGCTAAAAAGGGCCCTTTGGCTGGTAAAAAAATTTTAAAAAGTGCTCTACCTGTTCTAGCAGTAATGCGCCTGGATTTGCTGCACTGAAGGCTGTACATGTAGCTTTGTATAGCTGTAGTGCGACACCTTCAGCCGCCCCCGATTTCAGGCGCATTACAAAGTGCCGCGGGCGCTCTGTAATACGCTTTATATTGGAGTGTGCCTGGTTATAAATATAGCAAACAGGGCTACGCCAGTTTTCGGGCAGACTTCTGGTGCAGCCCTGTCCATACATGTCGCCCAAAGTGTATATATGCCATAAATAGGACTATTCAGACCACATTTTTCCCTATACATTTGTTTATGGCATCATCACAGCTCCACTGCGGTATCCAGCAAGATATATTTTTCACAGACATAATGAACAGGGATGAGAAACATGATGTGAATGGGGCCTAACTCTACAGTGCTGCTTCCTATACCTATCAGGGGTGAAGGCCCCGCTGCCCCCCTCAAATAAACAATTCCTACCCGTGATGACTACCTTATGCAGCACCTGTTCCTCTCCCCCAGACTGGGAACACTGTGTGAGTAGTTCACATCTTTCAAATGTTGGCCATACACTTCAGATAGATTTTGGCCAAACACTCAAAAAAAGCGTTTCTCCTGAACCCCATAAGTGATTTTTATTGGGGGCACAGTCGCTGTGGAAAGGGGTAAGCCCTGCCCATACCTTGGGACGTGACTTTTCTCTATTGTGAACCAAAGGATCGGGTGTGTTGAAATCCATCTGCTTGATCCTTCTCTCCCCAAAATTTGCCATCAAAAGCGGGTCAGGAGCAGAGGCAGAATGCTGAGTTCTGGAGAACTAATGCAAAACAGTGAAAAGGGCCCCTATTTTTTTGTAAATTTTTAAATATGGGGTTTTTATGTGGCAGAGGGGCATTTTGGTTGCCTCAAACAAAAGGGCCCAGTAGTGACTGCTACCTGTAAAGCACAATACATATTTGGTGGTTGGACGATTGGTTAGGCTATGCCTACACTTATGGAGACATGTATGAAAAGTGACGCTTGCCGGCCGTCTTCCAGTAATTAGGGGTATATTGGGGTAAGTAAAAGGCTCATTTAGAAAACAAGGGTGGTATTTGTGGTACATATCGGACTGGACCTTTTTATAGTGGGTTACCAAGGGTTGCATTGGGACCTTTTCTTTTTATATTCATTAAAAGATCTTCCATGGATTGCACAGTAGAATATCGATCTTTGTAGATGATACTAAGCTTTGTAAAGTAATCAACACAATAGAGGATAATATGTTATGACAAATGTTTCTGGATAAGTTGGAGGCATGGGCAGGGAAATGGCTGATGAGGTTTAACACTGATAAATGCAAGGTTATGCACATGGGGAGGAAAAATCCATTACATGACTACATGTTAAATGGAAAAACGATGAGAAAAAGGGTCATGGAGAAGAACTTGGGAATCCTGGTGGACAGTAAACTTAATTGTAGCAGCCAGTGTCAGGCAGCAGCTGCCAAGGCAAATAGGATCATGGGGTGTATAAGAAGGGGCATAGATGCACATGATGAGAACATTATTCTCCCATTATACAAGTCACTGGTTAGACCACACATGGAATATTGTGTACAGTTTTGGGCACCAGTGCACAGGAAAGACATTGTACAGGTTCAAAGGCGGCAACAAAAATAATAAAAGGACTGGGTGGACTACAATACCCAGAAAGATTATCAAGATTAGGGTTGTTTATTTTAGAGAAAAGACGGCTTCGGGGAGAAATAATTAATACATCAGGGGTCAATATAGAGATCTCTCCCAAGCCCTATTTATACCCAGGACTGTATCTAGAACAAGGGGGCGTCCTCTACGCCAAGAGGAAAGAATGTTTCTGCAGAAACATAGAAACGGATATTTACTGTAAGAGCAGTGAGACTGTGGAACTTGTCATAGAGAATTCAGACAGAGTGTCATAATATAACAAGTTATAGTGACCAGGATTCTGGAGAAGGGTCTGGATATATTTCTAGATGTAATAATATAACAATGTTATAGTGACAGGATTCTGGAGAAGGGTCTGGTTTACATTTCTAGATGTAATAATATAACAAGTTATAGTGACCGGGATTCTGGAAAAGGGGTCCGGGATCATTTTCTGATGCCAGATTATTGGAAAGGGGTTTTTCTAAATGAGGAAATTGCTCGCCTCAGGGGGTCTTTACTTTCTGTGTAAAAATAACAATTTATAGTGCCCGGGGGATTCTGGAAAAGGGGCGCTGATCCAGGGATTTGTTCTGATTGCCAGTTGGATTTGGAAGGGAGTTTTTTCCTAAAAAGGGACAATTTGGCTCCTGCCTCTTTGGGGGTCTTTGCTTCTTGGATAAACATTATAGGAATTAGGTGACTTGAAGGAAATTTCTGCTTTTTTTGGCCAACTATTAACTATGTTAAAATAAGGCACTTTAAAAGTAAATTTTGTCTTGTTTTTTCATTTTGTATAATGCCCTGAAGTATAAAAGGTTTTTTGTGGGGGAATATAAATGGGTCTAAAGTTCATCGCCCCTTGTCTGTGTTTTGGGGCCATTACGGAACTTAGGGTTAAGAAATGCCCAAACATGTTAAAGGCTATAGTAGGCGGAAAAAAAAAGGGAAAAGTCATTAGAATAGCATGCGTGAATAAAAAAATTGGTTGATCCTGCTTGGTGGACACAGTCCCAGCAATACCGTGCTGTGCTGTCTCTTGCTGTATGTGAATAAAGGGTAGAGAGCAAAAATAAATTTCCCAAAAATTTAATTGTAATAAAAAATTAAAAAAAATTTTTAAACAACAACTTTCGTGTTTTTTTTAGTAAAATTATTACAGATTCTATTTTTTTTTAAATACATTTTATAGGATATTTTAATATTGTGGGATATTATATTTTTGTATTAATTTTATATTATAATTTTGTTTATTAAATGAATCATTTTATTTTATACAGTTTATAATTATATAAATTACTTTTTTATTATTGAAACTGGTAAAGTTGAAAAATATTGGCTTTTTTGCTTAACAGCAAATCAGCTCACTTCGATCCTGGGCTCAGACACTTTGAGATAGCCGCCTGTCGAGCAGTAATTTTTGTTTTTGCCAAACCACATCATAAATGTGACTAATATACGGTTTGGTGCGACGCCCCCAGAACCCCCCCATGTAGGCTTTAAAAAAGTTTTGAGTTTTCAACAATGTTGTTACACATTCATTAGGTGCATTAGACATTGTAGCCGTCATTAGGCGCTTTTTACCCCAAAAAGGGGGAAAAAACTCAATCATACCCCTTTGGTGCAGCATTTGTCATTATGTATGAAAGTGTCTCACAGCACTTTATAAATGTGTCACACTGAGTCACCTTTATGCACCAAAAAATTACAAGGGCACCCCCAAAAATTTGGGTCGCCTCCCCACTATGAAGTTAGTATGGATTGCTACGACACAATTTCGAGCCACATTTTGGCGTGATACATTCATAAATGTGTCACATCGTACGGATTTGAAATGGAATGAGTGAATGCAAAAGTGTCAGGTCTATCGCATGCACCAGATTTGGCATAGGACAGTTCATACATCTATAGAACAGGGCTACGACAGTTTTTTTGGCTCAAAGCATACCAGAAAATTGGGGCAACCCCGTTCATACATGTTGCTCTTAGACGTTCTAGAGATAAAATTGCTCTGAATCGCTGCGATGCTGAATCAGCCAGAAAGAAATGTCCTCAATATTTTGCTACAAAATTTCCGTGTTTTCCAACTGGACATTTTTGTAGCACAATTTTTCCAATTTTTACTTGTAAAATTACGTCATATCTTTTGTGTTTACTTGAAATAGCACAACTAGGGGTGGACACCCCTACAATATGGTAGAAATGGCCAAATACTATGCACAAGGCAGGTACATGGAGTCTGTATGGTGGCACTTGGAGTCCCTATGTTCACTCCATGAGCCTCTGTGTAGTGTTGTATTATGGAGGGTTTTACGTGCTGCACTCGCATTAGCACTTTTGCCTGTTTGCACTGCTAATCACTAGTGGCTTCCGGGTATTAAATTCCCATCAATATATTGATTGCCCCTCCTAAGGATAAATAGATCAATGTAAAATCTCAGAAAAATCTTTAGGGCATGGGACGGAAATGCTGCAGATTAATTTTTCACAGCAGATTACCTAAGGATTTGCCGCTGTGGATTTTGGTGCAAATGGCATAAAAAGGAAACGAAAATCTGTGGAGCAGACTTGCTATCAAGTTTAAATTGTGCCAAAATTTGGTACATTTTGCCGGATCTCAAATTCGGGTAATTTATTAATTTGTTTTAAAAGTTCAGGGGACTTTGGAATAAGGGAGTATGACCTCGCTGGAAAGGTTGTGACTTTGTGGGACTGTCACAATTTTGGCACTTTTTTGTTGGTCTGAAGTAATAATGTTTTATTTCCTTTAGATAAGTCTGAATTCTAAAGATGTGTAAAATTTTTCAAACAGCTAAAGTTTATTAACACTCGTGTTCACTTTGCTGGTCCTAATGAAGAGCTCCCTGGAAAGCGACGCAGCAAAAATATTAAAGGGGTTTTGCCACGAAGTAAAATTGACGTGGGAAGCTTGCAAATGAAATAAAAATTTTTTCCCCTTTCATTATAAAAAAAATTCTGCCCCTTTTTTTGTTTTAGCTGCCCTTTAGTGCCCTTTTTTTTACAGCTCCTCGGGGGTACGACCGACGAACCCCTCACTCCGTCCACATCCAGACACACTTTCCTCTCAGGCCCTATGAGTTTTAAAACCCCCCAGTGATGTCTTTACTCCGTCCTTTACCCCTTATTAATTAGTAAAAACAGTGCAAATTAATAAAAAAAGAAACCTCAATCGGGTTTGTGCTTTGATAAAGAGAAAAAAAAACACAGGTTTGGTTTCCTACAGGGATTTTAAACCAGGACCCCCTTTTGCTGGAGGGACAAACTTTTTTCCACTCAGCTACTCACAATGCTTTACGTAAACGACCTTTTTTTGATAAGAGAGGATAGGCTGGTGATGTCATAATGTGGGTCACTATATGCAATTCAAAAAACCACACACCCCTCTTCGAGCAACAGAGTGAAGATTGGTGCACGAGGTGTGAAATAGACGTGGGAAAATCTCTTTAAAGGTCAATACATTTAGTGCATCTTTTAGTGCCCTTGGGGAAAAAAATTATATTAAGAAAGGGAAAAAATGTCCAAAAACGCAAAAGTAGGGAACATCCAGCCCAACGTAAAAGTGTCCATGCTCTTTCCTAAAAAAATAAAAAACCCCCTGGGGCCCCGGAGTAATTTTTGGCTGAAATTTGCTCCCCTTTTTGGGAAAAAACTTAAAAAAGGGTTTCTCGTTAAAAGATTAGCTTTCAAATGTTGGGACACTAAAAAAAGTGTTTTTTCCAAAAAAATATTGCGTTGTTCATTTTTTTTTTTTAAGGAGTACAAGGATTTTTTTTTCCCCTTTTGTGCCCTTTTCTGTTCCCCCAAGGACAGACCTGGTACTTCCCCCCCCCTGCTGTTTGTTCTTTTCTGATAGAGGAGTGACATCACACCCAAAGGGCCCACACACAGAACTACGGACATAAAATTGTTTGTTATCAGATCTTTCAGACAAAAGCCATAAATTTCTCTTTTACTTTAACTTAGAAACTTCCCTTTGGTCCTGACAGCATGAGATTTATTAATTAGCAGAAGTCGAAAAACATGGGGCTAATCACAGACATCGTGACCCGGCAGTGAAGAGCAAACAGCATTATTTAATTCATGCATCCTAGAAACTTTGAGATGAGACAACCCTTTAAGAACAGCAGTTGGGGGGCCTACCTCTACCTCCATCTACAAAAATGGATTGCACAGAATCAAAGAGCTTAAAAGGTGCAAATCTGTTCACAAATGCTGCATGCGTGAAAATTTGTGTCTTTTTTACTGGCACAAATCACTCCATATGTTCCTCCCTTTGCTTTGATTTTGGGAAATTTAAAAAGGATAATTTCCGCCACTTTTTGAAGTAAATGATAATGTTTGTGTCACAGCTTACTTTGATAGGCTCCGCTCTGCAAAAATGTGTGACTTTTTTTTTTACACCAGATTTCCGGTGTAAACACTTCTTCAATTTTTCCCTGAATTTGCATTGTCTATTTAGATAGGATTAATAAATCTGCCCCAATGTGGTCAAAATCTTCAATTGTGGGTTAAATTGTAGATTTGCAGCATTTCTATGACAGATTCACAGTCCCCAGACTTGCAGTGGGGAAATTCCACAATAAATCTACAGTAAAAAAAAATCTGCAGAATGTCCACCTTTAAAGGGGTTGTGTCACTACAGTGATTGCTTTTTATGTTAAATGGGTTGTCTTACTACAAAAATTAGCTTTCAAAATGTAGGAAACACTAAATGAAGACATCTTTTTTTGTTAAGGAGCTACAAATGATTTTATCACCTTCTGAGGGCTCCCAGGTTTCCCCAGTGACCGACCTGTGTACTCCTTCTCATCTGCTGTTTGTTCTATCTGATAGGAGGGAGTGAAGTCATCACACAGGTCGTGGCCAGCAGTGTGAGAGCTTGTGTGTGATCTGATCTTTCAGACAAAAGACAGTAATTACTCTACTGCATACATTAGCTAAGGAGCTTCTCCAGACCTGGTAGAAGGTAATTGATCTAATGTAGACTAATAAACATAATAAACAGAGAAGTCTGAATACAGAGCTCATATGCTAATTACAG
Source organism: Phyllomedusa bahiana (assembly GCA_025379985.1). Lineage (NCBI taxonomy): Eukaryota > Metazoa > Chordata > Amphibia > Anura > Hylidae > Phyllomedusa > Phyllomedusa bahiana. Next base: position 33,462 of record JAODAL010004225.1, on the reverse strand, counting down.
ACAGCTTGACCAGGAAGTGACAGAGCACAGCATCATTATTTCATTCATGCATCCTATGAAACTTTGAGATGAGACAACCCCTTTGAAGATCTTGCAAAAACAAGTCACTTTGCAATATATGTCCATTACCAGTGTCCTACCTATTCCTAGATATCCCCTCTTGTATGGGCTGCATCAGCTCCTTAGGTCACTATAGCTATAGACCTGTTTACTCTCTCATGATAGGCTGCCAGTGCTGGTCGCTATAGCTACAGACCTGTTTGATCTATCCTGATAGGCTGCCAGTGCTGGTTTTCTTTTAGCTACAGACCTGGCTTCTACTGCAGCCTAGTAGAAGCCAGTAAACACGCCCCTGAATTCAAAATGAAACTGAGAAAACAGGACTGAGGTAAGATGAATCAATGTAGTGAGACAACCCCTTTAAGGGGTTTGCAGCTGGCTTGTAGTGAGCCAGGTCACGGGGAGATGGCTGCAAATGCGCATTTCACTTAAAGGGGTTTTGCCAGGAAGTGAGTTCCTTACCTCTTATCTGCTCTGGAGAGAATATAAACAAAGCATGCTGAGTCATTAAGGGCTGCAGGGGTGAGAGGGAGGGGGTGAGCAGAGAGTGAGGAAGCAGGGAGCATCTCTAAAGTTTACTCAAATAATTAAATTACAACCAGTGGATTGTCTATACAGCAGACAGCCTCATACACTGCACTTTTCTCCCCAGCCCCTTGCAAGCTCCTTCGTGTTCCCTGTCATCAGATAAGAAGTGCAAACACGCAAGATCAGCTCCTGTCAGTGTCCTGGTCGTGTCTAATGTAAACTTTCAGGGAACTAAGGGGGACTGAGCAATGCTGTAGCTCTCAAAGGCTTCACTTTTTGTAATCACATATATTTCGAAAAGTGATTAAATAGCCATTTTGGAAGATCCCACGTCAACATTACATCGTGGCAAAACCCCTTTAATTCATTTCCATGGGAGTTCCGAATACAATGAGCGAGGGTTGCTCATTCTCCCATTCTCTGTGGCCGGCTCGTAGCTTGCTACGAGTCATCCGCAAACCTAGAAATAGGGAGATGAGAACAACCTATTAAAGTCTACATAGAGAAAATGTTCCTGGTGCTTGTGCTGGTGACTGTCTCCATCCTCCAGAGTCTGTGTGTTGTATGTGGTTCAATCAATACAACCAAAGTGATGGATGAGGCCTCATTTTGCTGTTTCCCCCACAACATCATACTCTCTTGATATCATTTATCCCCAGTGCCCCGCCGCCATCGATTTCCAATAGAGGTGTGAGTTCTCCTTTAATGACCGGAGCTGCCTTGAATATGGCTACTCAGTGCATAAACTCCACTTAAAGGGACATTGCAGAATTTGTGACTTGCTACGATAAAGAAGCACAGTGAAGGCATACCTCCCAACTGTCCCTATTTTGGAGGGACAGTCCCTATTTTTAACCCTTGTCCCTCTGTCCTGCTAAGCTCGATAAATGTCCCTCTTTTTCATTTGGGAAATAGATTTTTATCAATAAACTGACTTTCTTGCTTTAAAATGTATCTGATTGCTTCCTCTCTGTATATTACATAACAACTTACTTAATATTTCATCATAGGATACAATGCAATCCTGAAAATGTCTCCTTTTTTGCCTGTCTAAAAAGTTGGCATGTACGTATTTGGACGTGGGTAGAGGCGTGTCTTTGTGTGATGTCACATGTTTGGGTGTGGTTGGAGGCGTGGCCTGATGTGTCCCTCTTTGCAAAATCTAAAAGTTGGGAGGTATGGTGAAGGGATACCATGTATTCCTGAGAGTGTGACTCCCGCGGTAGGATCTGTACCCCACCCATGTGGCTGCTGCTGCCGCTTCACAAATTAGCTCTAATTAATGACATTTTTCATAGAGTCTGTGCCGCACATTATTTCGCGTTTCACACCCATTTGTAAGCTGCTAAATGAAGTGTAAAAAGTTAAAGGGAATCTTAAGTGACAAATGATTCACAAATTAATTACGTTCCGTTGTCAGTAAAGGTGAAAACTCCTAAAATCAGTGCAGACTGGGCGAGTTCTCACCCCCTTGGGGCCTAAACATGGAGAGAGTGTAACATCTGCACACAGTCTTATGTAATGTACAATAAATTGTATGGTATATGATAGAGCTATGGCCTCTAAAATGTGAAGAGACTACAACTCTCAGCATTGCCTGGCAACCTCCAGCTGGAGGGCCACAAAGACTTCCATGTGTACTATATGGTGGCTCAACACAGCAAGGATTGTATGGAACTATAGCATATTGGTGTTAATTGGACTTAAAGGGGTTGTCTCACTACAAGGATTGCTGCTTTTTATGTTAAAGATCTTGCAAAAACAAGTCACTTTGCAATATGTGTCCATTAGCAGGGTCCTACCTATTCCTAGATATCCCTTCCTGTATGGGCTGCATCCGCTCCTCAGGTCGCTATAGCTACAGACCTGTTTGATCTCTCCTGATAGGCTGCCAGCACTGGTTGCTATAGCTACAGACCTGTTTGATCTCTCCTGATAGGCTGCCAGCACTGGTCACTATAGCTACAGACCCTAGTGGAACCCCCTGAATTCAAAGTGAAACTAAGAAAACAGGACTGAGTTAGGATGAATTAATGTAGTGAGACAACCCCTTTAAGGCCTCGTTCACACGGCTTATTTTGAGACTGATCGGAGCCGTACTGCGCGCCGGATTTGCGCGGCAGTACGGCTCCAATCCGTCCCAGTAACTACGGTAATCCACAGTTCTCATAGAGAACTATGGATTCCGTCTCTTCTCGCCGCTCGGCGAATCCACCGCGGGGGGGGGGAAGTGACATGCACATTATTTACGGCGTGTTTGCGCCGTGAATAATGAGTGTCTATGGGGCCGGCGAGCTGCCGTTCCCCCGCCCCACCCCCGCTGCACGGCAATAAGCTGTGTGAACATTGCCTTAGGGAGCACCCAGTGGTCAGGACAACTCAGGTTTGTCTCGTATTTACCAGGTGGCCCATGTGCTTTGAATAAAGCCCCTTTAAATTATAACATGGGGGGGGGGGGGGGATCAGTGCCTAGAAAATTTTACCTTACTTTTGGTATTTGAGGGGTTTTGAGTCCGAAAACCCCATCCATTGTGTTCTAGAAGCTCTAGAGAAGTTGATTACGTGATTCTACACTGTTCTTGTGATTGATTTGTATATAAATGCAGATGAATAGAATTTAATTTGCCCGGCACATTCATGTTTTTTTTTTGGCATGTGTTCTTTAAAGGGGTTGTCTCACTACATTGGTTCATCTTACCTCAGTCCTGTTTTCTTGGTTTCATTTTGAATTCAGGGGCGTGTTTACTGGCTCCAACTAGGCTGCAGTAGAAAACAGGTCTGTAGCTATAGCAACCAGTGCTGGCAGCCTATCGAGAGAGATCAAACAGGTCTGTAGCTATAGCGACCAGTGCTGGCAGACTATCAGGATAGATCAAACAGGTCTGTAGCTATAGCAACCAGTGCTGGCAGCCTATCAGGATAGATCAAACAGGTCTGTAGCTATAGCAACCAGTGCTGGCAGCCTATCAGGAGATATCAAACAGGTCTGTTGCTATAGCGACCAGTGCTGGCAGCCTATCGGGATAGATCAAACAGGTCTGTAGCTATAGCAACCAGTGCTGGCAGCCTATTGGGATAGATCCAACAGGTCTGTAGCTATAGCAACCAGTGCTGGCAGCCTATCAGGATAGATCCAACAGGTCTGTAGCTAAAGCAACCAGTGCTGGCAGCCTATCAGGATAGTTCAAACAGGTCTGTAGCTATAGCAACCAGTGCTGGCAGCCTATAAGGATAGATCCAACAGGTCTGTAGCTATAGCAACCAGTGCTGGCAGCCTATCAGGATAGTTCAAACAGGTCTGTAGCTATAGCAACCAGTGCTGGCAGCCTATCAGGATAAATCAAACAGGTCTGTACCTATAGTGACCTGAGGAGCTGATGCAGCCCATACAAGAGGGGATATCTAGGAATAGGTGGATACCGTTAATGGACACATATTGCAAAGTGGCTTGTTTTTGGAAGATCTTTAACATAAGAAGTAGCAATCCTTGTAGTGAGACAACCCCTTTAAATGTTCTAAAATGTATCTTTTCTGTTTCACATGAATTTCCAACATTTCTTTAGTGCAATATTGAGTGAACACTACTTTCAGCAGTATAGACTTGGTAATGTGGCAATGCAGGATCTCCAAAACTAGAGCCGATAGGGGAAAATGGGTTGTCATATTCAGAGTCAGCGCCTCAAACATACTCAAAAATGGTTCAAACTTTTATAGGACCAAATAGGAGTATTCCCCAGTGTATTCCTCATGCCTCCCTTCAGGATATGGAAAAATTACACCTTCACATCTCAGGATTGGTATGGTCTGTACCTGTCTATTCACCACCCATATGACCATTAAAGGAGTTGTCTCACTCCCTTGATCTTACCTCAGTCCTGTTTTCTCGGTTTCATTTTTGAATTCAGTGTTTACTGGCTGCTACTGGCCTGCAGTGACGAGCTGCTGAGGACACCAGGTCTGTAACTATAGCGACCAGCACTGGCAGCCTATCAGGAGAGATCAAACAGGTCTGTAGCTATAGCAATCAGTGCTGGCAGCCTATCAGGAGAGATCAAACAGATTTCTCCAAATCATATAAATCTATATTATCACAGCTTCTTCCCCTCTATCACATAATTAGCTAGTATAGCATAAACCATCTGACAGGTTCCCTTTAAAGAAGTGCTCACATTCACATCTTGCACTTTGATAGCATATGGATAGGATATACCATCAAAGTGTGATAGTTGTGGGTCTCATCTCCAGAACGGGCACCTAAAAGTCTCCATATAGAACAGAGAGTTGGTCGCACCTCCACACAACTCTCCATTCTGCTCTAAGGGAGCTCTGAGTACAGGGGAGTGGTGTGTTCAGCTAAACTCCCATAGAGCAGAATGAAGAGTTGTGTGGAAGCACGACCGATGCTCAGCTCTGTACGGAGACTTTCGGAGGCCGGCTCCAGAGATAGGTGTGGGTTCTAGAGGTGGGACCCCCACCTATCAGGCTTTGATGGTATATACTATCAATAAGCCATCAAAGTGCAAAATGGGAACACCCCCTTAACCGTTTTAGGGGGTGTTCACATCCCATTTTTCCCCTCTGTGTAGCGGGAAAGCTTCTAACATGTATCGCTTCTCGGCCTCATGGCTAAGATCAAGTGTAGTATCTGTTCTCATCAGGCCCCCTGGCGGCTGTGGCAGAGCTGCTATGGGGGTCTGTGTCTGAATGGAGAACCACACTGGGGGCAGGGAGGGGGTGTACGCGGTTGCTTGAGAGATAGCAGCCGTAGGTGACTCCCCCCCACCCTCAGAATCGAAGCAAGGATGGCTTGAGGGGACTATGAAGCCCTAAGTGTGATGTGCCCCAGGATTGACGACCCTGGGGTGCCTTAACTCACTGGGTGTAGGGAGCTCACATGAGTTTTGGCACATTTGCACGGCACTTTAACTTTCACTGTCCCTTTGAGCACACGTCCTTATTCCCCGGCCTTCTGGCTAGGAAATAGGGAAATTTTTATAATTTCCGGCCGGATGTCCGGGCAGTACTTCACTGCGCACAGTCACTTTATTTATTTTTCACGTGACGTGTGTTTCGTTTGTCACTATGTGTGTTTTTGGATTTTGGGATGCGGTACCCTTCTGGGACCCTCCTGAGGTCTAGGGGGAGAATGTGTGGCCACCTGGTTCCTTTCTCCCATGCAAACCCCGGCACTCTTCGGAGTTGGCCACCAGGTGAGCACTTGGTCGAAGTTTGGTGTGGCAGGCCATTCTGACGCCAATGTGCAAGCTTGTAGGTTCCATCTGCTTCGGCAGTAGGACCATTTGCCACTCTTCGGAGTCGGCGACCTGGACTGCGCTTGGTTGAGGTTTGGTGTGGCAGGCCATTCTGACGCCAAGTGTGAGTTCGTAGGTTCGATCCGCTTCGGCAGTAGGACCATTTGCCACTCTTCGGAGTCGGCTACCTAGACTACACTTGGTTGAGGTTTGGTGTGGCAGGCCATTCTGTGACGCCAAGTGTGAGTTCGTAGGTTCGATCTGCTTCGGCAGAAGGGTTATTGTTGGTTATAGGCAATCCTGAGAAATGGGTTTTCAGGTTGCATTTGAAGCTAGTGATATGGAGGAGAATCTGATGTGTTGGGGCAGTGAGCTCCAGAGTGTGGGGGAAGCACGAGAGAAGTCTTGGAGAGGAGCTGACAAGAGAAGAGCAGAGAAGAAGGTCCTGTGAAGAGCGGAGATTGCTTGAGGGGAGGTATATGGAGATTAAAGGGGTTGCCTCACTACAAAGCTTTCAACATATAGGGAACATTAAATCAAATGGTTTTCCATATACATTCAGCGTTTGATTTTTCCCTGGTCAGGAGGTAAGAGAGATTTTATCTGCTCTGAGTGCACACAGGTTTCTCCGGTTACCTTCCTGCTCTACCCTTCTCTGCTCTTTGTCTCATCTGATAGCAGAGAGTGATGTCACCACAGGTCAGCACACAAAGCTTGAGAAAAGCGTGTTATAACAAATAAAGGAGACTAATTACTTTTGATTGTTTACTTTGAGCTCTGAACTCTCTGCTCTATATATTACATCTCCTGTAGTTATGTCAGTGCAATTAGAAGGGTTGGGAATACAGAGCTGATATGTAATCACTGTTATACAACCACCAACAGCCTATCTAGGAAGAGACAGGAAGCATGAATCTAAAGCTGCTTGTGGTTCTGTAAAACAGTATGGCGAGACATCCTTATTAAGACAGAGATGCATGGGGGGGTGGAGGGCAGGTTACGGAGAGCTTTGTAGGTCATGGTTAGTAACTTGCAGTGAATTCGCTGGGCAATGGGTAGACAGTGAGGGGATTGGCAGAGGGGACTGGCAGAGCAGGAATGAGGAGAGAGGTGGATAAAGCAGAGTTAAAGATGAACTGTAGGGAAACAAGAATAGTAGGCGGGAGGCCACAGAAAAGAGTATTGCTGTAATCCAGGTGCAAGATAATGAGGGCATGAAAAGCATGAAAAATAAGGTTTAAACTGCAATAATCCATCCACCGGGATACTTTGAAAAAAAAAAAGTATCTATAAACAGATGCTATAACAGTGTATGTGTGATGAATGACACATTTATGATGTCCAACCCACAGACATTTATTTAACTGATTTGTCAAGTTTTTTTTTTAATAGCTTTTCATTATGCATCCATTAAATGCATCCATTATAGCCTATGGTTGATATGATCCATTAAATAGCCTGCGTCACCCATGGCTGGACTGGCCTCCATATAATGGGTGCATCTCACATTATATGCATCAGAAGCATTTATATTAGGTTATGGGCGATGTCACTTTTATGTATCTGTCACAGCCTCTGTTTAGCATCTACATTGGCAGCTTTTGTTGGTGTCTATGTTTAAAGAAGGCAAGAAACAGGACCTGAACTCCTCCTAAGGCACTGTTCACACAGCGTATTGCCGACGTAATTGCGGGGACGGATTTCGTCCCGCAATTACGCTGGCAGCCGTGCAGGGGGGGGCGAGGCAGGGGGGCGGCAGCTCGCCGGCCCCATAGACACTCATTATTCATGGCGCGTACACGCCGTAAATAATGTGCATGTCACTTTCTCCCCCCTTGGCGGATTCGCCGAGGGGGGAGAGAGACGGAATCCATAGTTCTCTATGAGAACTGTGGATTACTGTAATGACTGGGACGGATTCCAGCCGTACTGCAGCACAAATACGGCGCGCAGTACAGCTGAAATCAGTGCCCAAATCAGCCATGTGAATGGGCCCTTACAAGAAGTGATCCCGATACCAATGAACCAGCACACCCACTTTCTGGAAGCACACTTACCTACTCTGACTGAAAACAATCCTTACACCAGATGGGCTCCATCTACACCTAGCTGACACCCAGAACAATCCTTAATGTGAACTGGGGGTATTAGCATGTTTCCTCCCAATGGCCGGTGACCTTACCATACCAGACCATGGTCCACTGGTCAGGCCCCTTTTAGGCTATGTTCACACAGCTTAACTGTGGGACGTAATTACGCTCCGCAATTACACCGTGTGGCCGGGGGCGGGAGCGGGGGAAGGAGCGGGGGGCCGGCACTTCGCCGGACCTATAGACTTTCATTACCAGCGTCGCGTATACGCCGCTGGTAATTCACATGTCAATTATCTCCCCCCCGCGGCGGATTCGCCGAGCAGGGAGAGGAGACGGAATCCATAGTTCTCTATGAGAACTGTGGATTACCGTAATGACTGGGTCGTTTTCACCCCGTAATTTGCGCACTCCGGCGCGTAATTACGGACCGAAATACGGCCCATTTTAAGCCGTGTGAACATGGCCTTAATCTTAAAGGGAATATGTCATCAAAAATGACCTATTGTTTGACTCATGCTGTAAAGTTAAACACATTTTAAAGAATTTGTTTTACATTTTTCATATCACTATTAATATTTAATTTAAAAAAATCCCGAATCCCTGCATTTCTCACTTTGGCCACAAGGTCTAATAATACTCTGACACTTCCTGTTCTGTAGAAAAAACTTTTTAGCATTCTCCTCATATCAGCACAGGCAGGATTACACTGAAAGGTGACGGAAATGTGTATAGATAACACAGGTTCCACCAGTCACAATAGGAGATGTCACAGCTCTCTCCCCTCCCTGCACAGTGACTTCTTCCCAGGTGACAGAGCATGCCCAGACAACTCTCCTATAGAAGTCAATGGGTCTGCTCCTGTTCACAGGCCCCTATGTCCATGATGCTGCTGTAAAGCATTTCTCTAAAATCTATTAAGAGCAGCTCAGGCAAGATGGCCGCTTCCATAATCATATACAGAAAAAAGAAATAAAACAAATCTACAACCAGAAAATATAAACAGCTAAGAAGAAAATAAATATGTATCATTATCTCATTTTAATTAGTAAAAAATATACTGGTGATATATTCCCTTAACCTAATGTGGGTGAAGTGTTAGGATCCTATTAAGGGGAAAGTTTTGCCTTACACAACTTTCCAAAAGTGGGAGGATAGGACGTGTGGTATTTTCCCAGCAGGACGTCCAACTTACTAGGCCATCCTTGTGAATATTTACCTGCCTTTCTTGCTCTGTCCCTTCTCATTCTCCTATTGATTGGCTTCTCCCTTAGTATATAGACACCATGGAGATGGTCCAAAAACAAAATATGGTCAGAACATCCATTAGAAAGATAAATGTATAGGTGCACGCTGGTGTGGTAGCCAAAAGCAATGCAAACACAACACAATATCAGCAGCACTCTGAAAGCACTAAAAACAGTCAAAGGGGACATATGAATTTTTGGGAAAAGGTATTTCTGCTACTTTGGAATATATGAAAAATTTGAGAATCTTAGGGCCATATGTATGAAACTGTTTAGGTTTAAAACTCACTCTTTTGCCCATAGTAACTTATGTTGAGTTTTAGACCTAAACAGGTTCATACATGTGGCCTTTAGTGTACATTTTTGTTTTTAGTGCTTGTAGAGTGCTGCTGATATTGTATTGTGTTTGCATAGTTTTTGACTGCCACAACAGTGTGCACCTATACATTTATTTTTTAAAATGGATGTGCTAACCAGATTTTGTTTTTGGACTGTTTGCATGGGGAAGCGGCTGGCCCCCATCTTGGTTTTTGAACTCCACCCATCTGCACAGGTTCCTTAATCAGATCAGATTATAGCTGGAATCTTCTCTCCCTGAAATGTGGAGCTCTGAACAGACACCAAGGGCGACATGTATGAAGATCGGCGCGTCGGAGCGCCCGTTTTCACGCGATTTTTAGTGAAAGCTGCGCCTCATTTATGTCGGCACCCGAGGTGCGCTCATAAATGCAGTGTAAAGTTCCCTGCGCCTCATCAGTGTGTGAGGCGCAGGGCGGAACTTAGGCGCAGAAGGAATGCGCCTAACATGTATTACGATTTGAGACAGGCTGGAAATCAGCAAAAAATCATTAAACATGTTAGTGAAGAGCAAAAAGAGTTGTCTTTCAAATGAATGAATGAATGAATGAATAAAGTGAAAAATCAAAGTTGAATAAAATCCATTGCAATGTATAGAAAAAGTTGATCATTTAAAATTAAAGCAAAAATCTATAAGCTCTCCAAAGAAAGAAATAATAGCTAGAACAGGTCTTAAAAAAGGGAGAGAATTCAACTAATTTTACATTAAATAAGCCACTGCTGATGTTGTCCAGATGTTAATTTTGCTCTATTTTCTAATAAAAATGAAGATGTATTTGTTCTTCTTTCACATTTTATTCTATTCTGTATGTCCAGCAAGAGCCAGCACAGCACAGGTCTGTCTGGGACCTGTAGTTCTCCAAGCAGGATTTCTAAGTTCCCAGGGCTTAGTTCTGGACGTATTTACAGACGTATTTACAATTAGCTTAAAATGGCTACCAATGGGAAATCCGGACGGATTTGCGTCCACAAATTCTCCCTGAAAGAATCCTGGGGAACAGAGCCTTACACCACTACAAAAATAAAATTGATTGGTCTTTTAAATGAAGTATTTAATAAACAGACATATACAAGTGTTCTAACAATGAAATCAATGTATTAGTAAATTTTATCCAATAATATCAATGCCAATATATATATATTATCTCCTACGAAAAAATTCTCCACTATAAAATGTATTCCAAAGTCCGTGAAAATTACACTAATTTAACATCAAATAAGCCACTGCTGATGTTGTCCAGATGTTTTATTAAACATTTTTCATAACAACAATTTTAGATGTATTTGGGCTGCTTGCAACTTTATGCAATTCAGTGTATACAACAATAGGCAGCACAGCACAGGTCTTGCTGGGACCTGTGGTCCTCCAAGCAGGATTTCTTGCTTAATTATTTATTCTTCTTGACAAATCATTTATTTTAGTAGTGTACTGAACTATAGCACATTACAAGAATTCCACGCTCCACTTCGACTTCTCCGCTCAGATAGACCACATTAAACTGGGTCTGCCTGTCGGAGCTGTAAAACGCTGGCATGCGCCTCACTTTGCCAACTCGCAATCATGAATGCCTCGGATTTTTTGAATTTGCCGCGTCCCACCCCAGAACGCCCACTGCACACCCCTTCATGTTAGGAGCAGTAAAAAGTGGCGAAGGTTGCGCCTAACAGCGCATCCCTGCATCCGACAGCGGATTCGGCACTGTGAGGCGCAATCTACGCCTGAAAACAGACGCAGACTCCGATCATACATGTCGCCCCAAGAGAGGTAACATGTAGCGTAGGTTCCCACCTGAATTGAGGTAACCTTGCCATCATAGGTGTAACTTTAGGGGGGTACGGAGGGGACTGGTCCCCCCACTTTTTCTGGGTGGGGGACGGTCCCCCCACTTTTTAGCCACTTCAATAAAAAATAATCCATATGAAAGCAGAATACAGTAAGTGGGGGAGGGCATTGCACAGAGGAGGAAGAGCTTCTCTTCTCTGATGTGGGCTGAGCATACAGGAAGTGGTATACAAAGGGAGGGAAAGGTACCTACATAGATACAGAGTGTGCTGGACTGTGAGCAGCGTTCTCATTGGTGAAGCCACCCCTGCTAACCCCTGCTCTACCAATCAGCGCTGCTCTCACTCTGCACTGATACTTGAGGCTGCCACTTACTCTGTCCCCCCAAGATGCACAGAAATATAGGAGGCAAAGGGTTAACTTCTCGCCGAATGCCAACTGCACCAGACTACAGGAGACAGGTAAGGAGGGGACAAGGGTGCCAGGCGTTGTGTGTGCATGTGAGTAGGGTATGTACTGTATATGTGAGATGTGTATATACTGTACAGCCATGTGTCTAGCTGTGTCACTTCTTCCCTGCACTTTTGCGCTGGGGAAAAAGTGAATGGGGCCGGCCCCACAGCATTTTAGAAATGTGGACTGGCCAGCGCGTACTTCTAAAACCCCCAGCATATAGCAGATAGCAGAGTACGCCCTGCTATACGCCTTGTAAACATACCTTAAGGGTACGTTCACACGGAAGATATGAATGCTGGTTCTGGGATGGATTCGGTGCTGATTTGCCTCAGAACTGGCGTCCAATCCGGCAGGAAACTGATTTCCATTATACCCTATGTGAAATCTGTGTTGTTGTTTAGATGACACTGATTTTACTTCAGTATTTTCGGCGTGTACTGTCAGCGCCTACAAATAATTATTTGAGGTGTTTTACGCACTAAACAGCACTAAAGGATAGGAGGGAGAAATCTGCCGCAGGCAGTCTGGGTCGTTTGCTCGGCGGAATTCTGCATTTGCAAGAGGGAAAAAATTTCCAGCAAGCAAATAACACTGTCAGTGCCAAAAAACAGTCATTTGAACCCCCCCCCCTAAGTGTGTAATGTGTCTGTGCTCAATATATATATATATATATATATATATATATATACACACACACAATTTCCGGGGTGCCTTGTCTAATGTAGTCTCTGGGGTACAGTGTGTAATGTGATAATCTCTGGGGTATGATGTGATATAATCTCTGTTGTACAGTGGGTAATGTAATCTCTGAGGTACGAAGTGTAATGCAGTAATATCTGGGGTACGGTGTGTAAACTAATCTCTGGGGTACAGTGGGTAACGTAGTAATCACTGGGGTACAGTGAGTAATGTAATCTCTGGGGTAAATTGTGTAATGTAGTAATCACTGGAGTACAGTGAGTAATGTAATGTTATCTCTGGGGTACAGTGAGTAATGTAATCTCTGAGGTACAGTGAGTAATGTAATCTCTGGGGTACAGTGAGTAATGTAATCTCTGGGGTACAGTGTGTAATCTAATCTCTGGGGTACGGTGGGCAATGTAGTAATCTCTGGGGTATGGTGTGTAATGTAGCATTATCTGGGGTACAGTGTGTAATGTAATCTCTGGTGTACAGTGAGTAATGTAATCTCTGGGGTATGATGTAATGTAATCTCTGGAGTATAGTGAGTAATGTAGTAATCTCTGGGGTACAATGTGTAATATATTAATCTCTGGGGTACAGTGAGTAATGTAATCTCTGGGGTATGATGTAATGCAATCTCTGGAGTATAGTGAGTAATATAGTAATCTCTGGGGTACAATGTGTTATGTTGTAGTCTCTGGGGTACAGTGAGTAATGTAATATCTGGGGTACAGTGTGTAATGTAATCTCTGGGGTACAGTGAGTAATGTAATCTCTGGGGCACAGTGAGTAATGTAATCTCTGGGGTACAGTGAGTAATCTAGTAATCTCTGGGGTACAATGTGTAATGTAGTAATCTCTGGAGTACAGTGAGTAATGTAGTATTCTCTGGGGTACAGTGTGTAATGTAATCTCTGGAGTACAGTGAGTAATGTAATCTCTGGGGTTTGGTGTAATATAATCTCTAGGGTACAGTGAGTAATGTAATGTCTGGGGTATGATATAATGCAATCTCTCGTGTATGGTGTGTAATGTAATCTCTGGGGTACAATGTGTAATGTAATCTCTGGGGTACAGTGAGTAATGTAATTCATTTCTAGGGTTCAGTGTGTAAAATAATACATTTTTGGGGTACAGTGAATCATATTTCTTTAGTACAATGTGCAATAAATTTCTAAGGTGCCGTTAGTAATGTAATTTCTGTGGCTACCATGTGTAATATAATTCATTTCTGGGGTGCAGTGAGTGATGTCATTTCTGGTGTATGGTATGCAATAAAATACATTTTGGGGTACAGTATGTGACATAAGTGATTCCTAGGGGTACAGTGAGATTGGGTTCTTTTATTTTCCTCATTCTGTTGTGTGTATAACAAATTTAATGGAGTAGTGATGGGGGGATGGGAGGGGTTAAGCGAAATTTGCTGCATTGCACAACATTTTTTATTTCCATCTAGAGGGGGAAATATTATAAGTGTGCTGGTTCGGTTTCATTGCCAGGGCTACTTTTTAGTTCCAGTCCGGCTCTAAACTTCAGTAATTAGAGAGCCACTCATAACCTTACGGATTGCACCAACAGTATTTGCCATAAGGACTCCGCCCAGATCTGCTGGGGGAGCTCACAGCACTCCCTCAGACCTCCTAGCTGGGTTAGAGGGGGTCGCTTCACTGCAGGGAGAGGAGGGGAGAGAAGGGAAGTGAAAGGGAAGGCGCGTGAAGGAGGGAGGTATAGGAAGATAGGGCGTGAGAGGGAAAATTGGTCCCTCACACTTTTTGAACAAAAGTTACGCCCCTGCTTGCCATGGTAGCTGGGCATTTACAGTTTTAATCAAAAAGAACCTCAACATTTTCATGCATTCCAAAGTAGCAGAAATGCTTTTCTAAAAAAATCCTATGTCTCCTTTTGACTGTTTTTAAGAGTGCTGCTGATATTGTGTTGTGTTTACCGTGGAGATGGTGGCCACATGGTGACTGCCATCTTCCAAACCCCTAGGCTCCTACACACCAAGATCATTCTATACTTCCCTGGCTGAACCCCATTATTGCTTCTCTGGGTTAGTTGACCCTCTTGTCACCTATATACAGTGTTAATGAAGTTTGCAGGATATACATGATATCCCCTCTCCCATATCCCTGTACAAGCGATTTCAATCTTTGAGTTGCAGAATTGTTTGAGAGTAGAGAACGTGGGCTCTATCATCGTGTCCTCGCTGTGAAAGCGGCTCAGAAAATAGCATTATAAATATTGTGGTAAGAAGAGGGATAAGAGAATTGGCTGCTTCTTCTCCACTGTGAAAAACAATAGAGATATTGTTTAAAAACTAAGCCCACAGAGATCCTGGTGATATTTTACAGAGGCGGCTGGGTTTACCAAAGGGAAAAACACGCAGCTGCTGCAGAAGACACTGAAAAGCCCAGGTGTCAATCACTGCCGGGAACCAGGCTTTTCTCCAGACCTCGTCTGTTGTGCAGCTGAATTACTTTGACCCGAACCAGAATGTGGCTTGATTTGTGGCAAAAAATTGACAGTATCCGTAACCCTAACCCTAAATTAAAATGATCAAATTTTAACTGGTCTGCAGAGTTTAAATTATAGGTTCCTGTCACCTTCGGTCCAGTGGTGCTTGAGCCCTGACGTCACATTCAGGATCGGACCGGCCCAGAGAGGAACAGGGAAACCGGCAGTGGGCCACGGGGATTGGTAAATTAAGCCTAGTTAAAAAACCATAACCTCAATATAGGGTTACAGCTACAGTCAGAATTAGGGTTTGGGTTAGGGATAAGGTCAGAATGAATAAATTTAGCTTTGGGACGTCCTGGACCTGAATTTTTTTTTATTACCTTATGTCAAACTGAATTAGGCTGTCCTAATACAAATCTGATTAAAAACTACATTTTATCACAATTCTTTAAAATAATTAATATCCCCAAAACATATATGTCACAATTAGAAATTGGTACAACAACACATATACAGCACAAGTGGTAGTTGGTGCAACAAAACCAACACAGATATCACCGTAAATGCTTCTAGGGTTTAGTCCACAGCAAATGTAGAATAGTTCTAGATACAGATAAATTTCACTTAGCAGATGTTGAGATGATAATTTCTAGAAATGTTGTTGCACCAATTTCCACTGGTGATATATATGTGATGTTCCAGCTTCTGTGATATATGTTTTGGGATAGTAATTATTTTGAAAGGATTGTAATAAAATTTAGGTTTGCTGGAAAAGAGTCTGATATGTTGGTGTAGTGAATTCCACAGTATATGGGATGCACATGAGAAATATTAAAGACCATGATGTGAAGAAGAGACAAGTAGAAAAAGAGGTCCTGTGAGGATAGGAGAGCATGTGGGGGTAGGTATGAGGAAACTAAGGCAGAGCTCTATTAAGATTAATTATGGAGAGCTTTGTAGGTCCAGGTCAAATGTTGCAACTATTGGCTAGCCAGGGAAGGGATTGTCAAAGGGGAGAGGCAAAGGAGAAATAATTAACAGGGTAGTAGAGTTGGGGATGAGTTGGAAGCAGACGCTTAGCTTAAACCTCCTGGGCCCTAGCGCAAAATTGATTAAAGGACCCCCACATACCATGTGCCATTTATAAATACTGGTATCTTCCTATTAGGCAGATGAGTTTTGGGCCCACTTAGGCTTTAGGGCCCGGTAGTGAATGCTACCCCTGTACCCTCTATATGCCCCTGATTGGAAGAGAGCAAGGACTTTAGAGGAAGGTCACAGAGAAGGATGTCGCCGTAGTCCAGACAGACATATCAATGTTGGAATTAGGCATCACAACCGTTATGCTAGTGTCTATAGAGAGAAGGTGCTACATAGTGATGAGAAGTGGCATTGTGATAAGATGTATGAATGCAAAACAGCACAGGTTTTATTATTTTATTCATTTATTTTCCGCCGACACATTTCACAGCTCTGTACAGAGATTGCCATCATTTACACTGGAACCTGTTCCCATTGGGGCTAGCAATCTAAATTCCACAGTAACCTATCAGTATGTTTTTGGAGTGTAGGAGTGGGGTGCAGGTGATGTGTTGTGGATGACCTCCTGTTGGTAGTGATGTTGGAGATGAGACCTCGGGTGCATTTGTTGCAGAAAGGAATTACACAGACTCAAGCAATGTGGTTATTTTAGGCTTTACTCATGACATCTATACTTCAAAGAACATGGTCACAATATTTCCACAAAATTACAAATGTAAGTACACTTGTCTTTGTTCACGAGTCCTCAAACCTCACTATTTTCCAGCTTCTGTGCACTCTATTCTTCTCATAGAAGGGGTCCTTGCTCCCACTATAGCAACAGCCAAACTCTCCCTGACTCGATGCTCTTACTACAGGCTTAGCTGGGTGCACTTATATCGATCCCAGCTGTTGTATCCCAGACTTCTCCTTGGTCCTGCTACCATGAACCTCTATAACTCTGTGTCTCTATCATTTTATGTTGCTAGTATTTTTATCCCTTATCTGGCTTCTCTCACTGTCTGCTTCTGGTTTTGTAATTCTCTCACCCTGTACACTGGTGCTGAATGGAATTCCTGTTCTCCCTGAGCCTGCTTCTGGTCTATGAGTAACTGGCCATGTGTAGGGGGTCACCCTGCTCCTAGGACAGCGCCGGCTTGTGGCCAGGCAATTTCTTAATGCTGGAACACAGGAACACTGCCTACTAACAACTGAACAATCTCCCTAAGGTGACTCGCAATAACTGCCTA
This sequence comes from Phyllomedusa bahiana, assembly GCA_025379985.1. Lineage (NCBI taxonomy): Eukaryota > Metazoa > Chordata > Amphibia > Anura > Hylidae > Phyllomedusa > Phyllomedusa bahiana. Next base: position 16,275 of record JAODAL010004225.1, on the reverse strand, counting down.
TACCTCCTACTTCTAACTAAAACACACTGGCACCTCCAAATTGGCTGAGGTTGGTCACATGTGATATTACATCTTAAGTCACATGTGACATTCTTAAAGTGCTATTACACAACCCCATGACTTGGCAGCTTACATAGTAAAACATTTATATGTACTATGTACAGTTAACACTGACCATTGCCATTGTTTTCCCAGCTTACATATGGCGGTAGGATGTGAACACTCATTATGCTTTTGTGCTGTGGTGTTGGAGAAGACATCTATGAATCCCATGGACAACTAGAATCACCAACAAAGATGTTCTTCATCACATAGACCAAGAATTGTCCCTGGAAGGCAAAATCACCAGACAGAAACTGTTTTATTTTGGTCATATGGTAAAGGTGAATTCACTAGAAAAGAGATTCTAGTCTGGATGGATAATGCTAAAAGGAATCAGGGAAGACCAATGGCCCATTGGTTGAATACCATCAAGAACGACAGGAAAATCAACATTAAGCATTTGAAAGAAGCTGTGGAAAACATGGAAACATGGCAAGAACTAGCCTACGATAATAACAACACTAGGTGACACAGATGGCAAATAAAAATTAGAATAGAACGAAGCCAACCAGTAGTCATATGAAAGTAATACAAAGCATGTATCAAAAATAAAGGTAAGGACTTATCATTAGATGATGGACAGAAAGCCAGACAATGACAAAGAGAGATAGAATGTTAAATTACTTGAATCCAGAAGCACCAAACAATACTTAACCTTAACAAATAGCTTTCCTTAAATCTATCCCTAAAAACCTGCTCCTAACAGTAACCCTAACACCAAACAGCGCTGGCCCTATTCAATCCCTAACAATGTCCCTGAGCTGTGCTGGCCCTAACAAAACAGCACAGAACTACCAAAGGGAACCCAGGAATAGAGCACACTGGAAAACTGAAAATTTAGGGCGACATGTATGAATTCAAATGCGTATTATTTTTTTTTACTTGGCGCCGACAACCCAGTTCTAAATAGATATAGAAGAGTGTAGAAAACGACAGTATGAAGATTTTTGTCGCATTACATAGAGCTTAATGCGCCAAACTTCTCTCAAAGTTGATAGTCGCTGATAGTCCAGAGTGTTGTTTGAAGCAGTTGTATAGCCACTGCTTCATCTGATCTAGTAAGCAGGAAAAGGCAAAATGGCAGGAAGATTTCTGCCATTCGTCATCCCTGCAGAGTATCCAAGGTCCAGACCTGATTGAAAGGATAGAAGAAGAAGATATACAGTTATACACCTACATCATCTGTTCACAATGAAGTATGGAACATATATTTAAATGCAACATAAATCCACTACTAGAGAAGAAAAGTTACCTAACAACCTTGAGCTGACTATATATATACATATATACATTGTATACATTAGACTACATAATGTGATCCCACCACACTACAAATTCATATCACACAATGTTTTTCCTTGAACTCTCCAAGAGTATTTGATTATTTATCCTCAGAATTTCTCAAGTCTACAATATTTCCTCTCACTCTACCCATGTTATCCCTTAACAGCTTCTAAAACGAGACACTGCATCCAGTCTTCTGTTGGTCTCTATGATTCACATGGCTTGGCTAATGTTACATTTGCATAAATTCTGGCAATTTATGAAGTGATTTACATAAAAAAGTTGCACATTTTTGTACAAGCCTCATTTACGCTCAAATTTGTAACTTTTGAGCAGGTTTACCCCAAGTTCACCATGTTTTAAAGTGGTCGGAGCTTAGTAAAAGGAGTTCAGTCTCACACAGGCCAACACAGTAACCATAATATACACCAAAAATAAACTATATTCCGGTCGTAGTGGTGTAGATTTCTCTTTCAGGTGCATGGATACTGAAAAATGCACCAAATCTATTACACAGACTTTTCATGAATTCTACCTTAGAGGATGGCCCCCCAGCTCATCCACTTCACAGGGAATACACGATAACATGACGCAATGGGGCAGTCTAAGGGTATGTTCCCCTGATGTACTGTGGCGCATACAGTACGCGCCGCAGTACATTGTGTGTTTCGGGAGCTCGTGGTAATATGCGTGTACTTCCGCGGCGCGGGGGTGTCGGCAGCCCGCCGGCCCCATTGACATTCATTACTTGCGGCGCCTATTCGCCGCAAGTAATTGACATGTCACTTATCTCCCCGCGTGTACAATATGATCATATTGTACGAGTCGGAAGAGGAGGCGTAATCCATAGTTCTCTATGAGAACTATGGATTACCGTAATTTTTCGGTGCATCTCGCTCACATTAGAGCGCAAATATGCGGTGAAATGCGCGCTGAAATTACCCCGTGTGAACATAGCCTTAGGTTTCTCCGCACTTATCACAATGGCTCATACTGTTTAATACATTTGGTGCATCTTTAGACTCAGGTAACGTTTTATACCAACTATTGGCTGACTTAAAATGCACAGAGAAAAATGCATCAAAATTTGTATGCATTTTATCCTTTTTAGGCCACACCCCTTCTTCTAAAGTCCCAACCTCACTGTGGAGCCACACCCCTCCAAGCTTAGCCCCACCTCCTTTTAAAGGAAGCCCCATGAAACACACACAAGTAATAATGGGACTAATTTATCAAAATTGTCTAATAATGAAACCATTCTTGTTGCCCATAGCAACCAACCAGAGCTCAGATTTCATTTTTGAAGCTACTCTGAAAAAATGACAGTGTATCCATAGGTAAATGACGATCCAGTATAATAGAGGCTTTTTGGATTCTGAATTTGAATGCAAGAATCCCCAGCGGGCTAAACTACAGGTCCTATTGGTTTTATATACATATATATAAATAAGCCTCTTTCCTGCTGGAAACAATCACCGGATACAATATAGTCTCCCAAAGAATGTATTCTTTGTAATATATTGTTGTTATAATGCTATCTGGCCTTTTAAAAAATGCTAACTGGAAATAATGTAAAAAAAGAACAGAACCGGTCATTGGTCCGCTGTTGTTTTTAACCTGTGTATCAAGCTGTAATACTTTGCTGTGAACAAGAACCAAGATGGTTTGAAACGCGTAAGCATGGTATCGGTAACATTTTACCTTTTATGCACCTGTATTTTTGAAGTACACTAATAAAGCTATTCCCGTTTTTACAATGCAAGCGCTGGATTGTAATTTACCTATTGTGACGCTTCACTCACGCTTGGACGCCATCTTAGACCATCCCGGGGTCACTTAGCTCTGGGATCGCTGTTCTGGTTAAACGGTTGGCACCTCAATAGATGGCACTCCGACACAGGCTTTCGTTTAAGACTGGCCTCAGCCAGCTTTATTAGACAGGACACAGGAAAACAAACTCCTGAGCCGTCTGGCCACTGACTAAACACTTATGCAGTCCCCCTCTATATGCGGTCTGGACCTAACGTTCAGCACCAGAGAAAAACACATTATTACAGCCACTGACTGTACAGGCTTTTCTCAGGGGGTAAGAGCCTCTTCCTTGGCTCAGTGTTGCTCCAATCTTCAGGCAGCAAAACCCCACCCCCGCAACACTTGAAGCACCAGGCTTTTTATAGGTGCCCAGGTACGTTCCAAAAGCCTGACCTGGAATGCGGGAACGGTCTCCCACCCAATGCTATGACCGTCCCAGGAAAAGCCAGCCCATAATAACCGCATAGCAGCCATGCTAGATACATGTGTCAGCAACATAGCTGGCTTCCCCCACAAGACCAGGTCCTCGGTGGCGCATCGGCAGCAGGATACCTGCTGTACTCCCCCTACTGGCAGAAATCTGCGACCATCTAACACTATGGATACACTCTCACCAAATTAAGCCACTGGCAGATCCGATGACGGAACATCGAGTCAAGGGAAGTCCGGAGATTCCACAACTAAAGAGCCACAAAGATGATGTTAGGGACCGAAAGGGACACACATGGAGACACAGACGGAGTGAGGCCCTGACGCTGGTCCCAACCTCTGTCCTTGCCTCCTGGGGTACCCGACTCCTTAATAGGTCGGCCCCAACCACAAACGATGACTGCTCGGGCCCAATAAGACCCCAAAAAGTAAAACAAACACAGAACAAACAGGAGAGGTCAGACAGGCCGAGTCAGCAACGAAAGGGCTCTATATTCAGCTTTTGATAGGGCTTTTTATGGTTTTGATACAAAGAACAAATAGGCGATACGTTGGTAGTTCTTTTCGCATAATATTGAACAACTTAGTAATATTTATTTAGTCGGTTCCTTTTTTTTAGTTCGGGGCATGCCATTACTTATCTTGAAGCCAACTTTTGCATTTTTTCGACTTGAGGGGCGCTTAGCGCTGACTTCCGGATATGCGCATTGATTGTTTTTCAGGCCGGTACATTCGGCGCTTCCGAGTGTGTTCAGCGCGGTCGCACTGAATTCCGGACATGCCATCATTTTGAAGCACGCCGCGTTGTATTGAGTGATGTTTATGTGCATCCACTGCTGGACTCCCCAAACAATAAGGAACAAAGTTTAAATTTGGGTTGAATAAATATACAGATCCTGTTTTAAAACCCATGAATGTCTGTTACACATGTGCAATTTAATTGCTTATAATATGTCACTTTATTGGGGAAATTTTTATTAGGGAGGTTTTTGTATTTTCCTTTATATATGTGTAATTCACTTTAATTTCATCTTGCTTGAAAAAGGCCCCCTGTATTAACGGGCGAAACGTTCAATGGTGTTTTTCACTTTGAATAAAGTTCACTCCTGCTTTTAAGATGCTGTCGTCCAAACCATTATTTTTCTGGATGAGAGTAACCAGGGTCCAAGCAAGAGTCAAAGAACACAGAGTGAGCAAAAGAGAACACAGGCGAACTATAGGGAGAGGAAACCATATAGCAGGCAAGGAAAGTAAAATAAGTGGGGTGGCACTCAATCTTTTTAGTAAAAATGTGGTGCTGGTCAAAAAAAGGTAGATAAAGCTTCCACCAATAGTATTATACACATAGAAGTGTCACCCCCATGTGAATTTTAAATTTTTGAGCCCGTAAAAAGGGAAAAAAGACATTTTTTTTTGCAGAATACTTCTCTTAGTGCGGGCATATTTTTTCTATAACAGGGGAAGGAAGACAGGAAGCTGAGGAGGAAGTAGAACGAATGATAGGGGAAGGAAATGCAATCACCAAAAGGGAAAAAGTTAACCCAAATGTGCTAGAAGATTCCTGGGCCCTGGGCGTTGGCCAGGGAAACAAAAGCAAAAAACTTAGCAACGAGTTCACACTTGGGGGAAAATATTATGGGTGAAGCCGCAGTTTTTTTGGGCCAGCGGCCATGGCCGGGAACCAAATCAAAACAGAGGGGCTGTCCGCGCAAAGTGACAGATGAGCCTGATTTCTTTATAGATTTTTTCTTAAATATGAAAAAAAATCACAGCTGAGCTCTCATTTATTGCTATGGGCATCATAGATGGTTTCACTATTAGACATTTTGAATGAAGCCCAGTGTGGTATGTTTTTTAGGTTAAAATATTGGATCATTAACAAAGAAAATCCCAGTAGGATTTTTATTTTGTCCCAACCCTTTTAAAGCTTTTTTGGACTTAGACCTTAGTAATCATAAGCAATATTCTACATCACTCTGCTCCCAAATTTCAAGAGTGCCGACGTTTTAAAAGGTGGTTTTTTTGTCAAGGGGGTTTTTTTTTTAAAACAAATTTCCAACTGGATTGAGATCTGGACTGTTTGCTGTCATTGGGTTTGTATGATTTTTCTGTTTTCAAATAATTGCTCCACTTTCTATCCAACACCTTGACCTTTTCCTTATCAAACATTGTATTCTTCCAAACCCTTTCCCCCTTTTTTGCATCAAATATTCCCCTCAGCTAACTGGGAACAACCAACATCTTCAGCTGCACTCCATGTTGGATTTTCATCTTGAAGAGTCGTAAAATCCTTTTCACTGATACAATTGGAAGCTATTTTCATGGGGCCATGATTTCTGTTCTCCAGGCCACAGCTTGGTAAGGTCTGTTACCATCAGCACTGCACAATTTGTGTGACCATGTATTTCGGGAAGAGAGTTGGTTTTCAAGAATCTTGACATTAAAGATGTTTTGCCACGAAGGAATTTGATTCCTAATTTGTCCAGCTTCAGTTTTCAGTGTGCTCAAAAGGGGCCTGTATGATTTATTTGAACTGCATATCATGTGACCCACAGATTTACCCACCCATGCCTTTTTCCCCCCACGTGTGCCACTAGTCAAACAAAGGTCTTATTTTTAGTAAAGACCTGTAGTCTAAGTGTATTTTGAGTGGTTTAGCCTTTTTTTCCCCCAAATATGGTTCCTATTTTCAAACTCTGGGGAAACCCAAAACTAGTTTTTTTTTTTTCCTCAATGCACATATGATGTTTCTTCTTTCTTTTTATTTATTTGCACTGTTTGACTAATATAAGGGGGCCAGGGGACGGAGTAGATTGACAGCAGCTGGGGACAACAATCTCTCACATAGGGTGTTGATTACTAAAGAGTACAGGGGATGGGAGTAGAAGACACCCCTGGGTGAAGGGGGGTTGGGGGGGTGTGTGGTGATTACTAAGGGGGGAAAGAACGACATAGTTGCCTGAGGGGAAAGGGGTGAGTCTAGCAGTCTGACCAGGACGAGGAGTCTTGCTACGGGCATTCCCCGGGAAAAAAAGAACGTACACTAGGGATCATAAGGGAGCGCAAAAACAAAAAGGAAAGGAAATTTTAAAAAATAAATTAAGGGAAAATTTTTTTTTTAATTTGCAACATTCCCACATCAATTTTACTTTGTGGTAAAACCCTTTATAAAAAAAGTCCAAATTGACATCACTAACTGAGAAACCCTGGTCACAGTTCTTTTCCTATGGCACCATATGACCCATCAAGCGGCTGTGACTTTTGAGATTGACTGCCTCTCCAATGAAGAAGACAAAAGACAACAGGAGAAAGGGAGGGAGATAGACCCAGAATTTTGAAAGCAGCTCCCAAACAGAACCTTTCGCCTCCACTGTCCTAAGATCAGTGGCTTAAAGGGAATGTCTCACCACAGAGCCACAAGCAACTTCCTCGCTCTTCCTGGTTAGGCTGAGAATAGTTTTATAGCAGTGATTAGCGTATCAGCTCTGTATTCCCACCCCCAATTGCCCCACATGTGTCATACATGAATTTTAGTGCGGGGAGGGTGCAAGACTCAAAGTAAACAATCAAAAGTAATTAATCTCCTTTGTTTGTTAGAGATAACACACTCTGTTCTCAAAGCTGTCATCTGTCCTGTGGGGACATCACTCCCTGCTCTCTGTGTAATCAGGAAGGGATAGCAGTTTGGTAACCAGAGAAAACCCGTTTGCACTCAAGCAAAAAATCCTCTTATCTCCCGACCAAGGTAACATCAAAAAAGGAAATTAATTTTTGGGTAAATCTTGATTTAATGTTCCCCATGTTGAAAGCTTATATTTAAAGAGAAAAACCCCAAAAAAAATTTTACCCTAGGGTATTTAAGACACCCAAAAATCCTGAAGGGGCTCTCGTTTTAAGGGCTTTTCACACGAAAGTTTTTGGGTCCGTTTTGATCGTTTTTACGATCGTTTTTTAAACCCGCGAAAACTGGATAAACGCATCCAAAAGCGACCAGAAAACGCAACAGCTGATCCTTTTTGGTTCTAAATGGGTCTTTTGCATGCGTTTTTTGGATCCGTTTTTTCAACTTTATTTAAATCAAACCCATCAAACTGCAATTTTAAATATAAATAACCACAATGACCAAAAAAAAACTTTTTTTTTTACCTAGTGTCAATCAACTGTACACACATCATATTTTGAACCCCCCCCCCTATTTTTTTTTTTTAAATCATCCATTTTTTTCAAACCCCCCCTTAAAAATTAATAATAACAATCATTTTAAAATAAAAAATTATAAACTAAATATAATTTAGTATACTATAATATTTATAAACATTTTTTATAAATAAACATTTATATACTATTTTTACATTTATAATAATTTTTTACATTTTTATTATATAAATTCTATACAAAAATTTTATTTAATACATTTATAAACAAATAAAACCAACAAAATATTAAAATTTTATATTTAATTTAAATCCCAAAGCGTTTTACGATGCGTTTTTCTCACCGAAAGTTTTCGAAAACGCACCCAAATGTTGCTGGCTTTTGGGTCCGCTTTCGGGAGCCAAAAGCGCACCATTATTCCCTATGGGGATTTCCTTGCTAAAACGCAAAAAAATTACATGTCAATTCTTAAAACGGATCCAAAAGCGCATCGGCGATCACTCGTGTGAACAGCGTGCGCTTTTGCCATTGAAAAGCAATGTTAATCACACTGACAATTGTTAGATCCGTTTTGCAGATCCGTTTTGCGGATCCGTAAAACGGATCACAAAAACGTCGTGTGAACAAGCCCTAAGAGACCAAACATTTTCTGCATTTTACATGGATGTTAAATGCATAAAGTTGCTGCATCAATCTTTTGTCACAATGGTACGGACACATGTAGAGGCCAAAGTGTGATTAAAACTGCGCCAACGTGCAATCTTAACATAAATCAGCATGTTTCAAACTGATCGCTGTCTGATCATGTCTGTTCTGTATTGCAATTAAAACAGCTCTATTTCTCTGCAAAACTAAAAATATGTTAACAATCAATTTGAAAACTGCTCCTATCTGAAGTAAAATGCATGGTATATTTGCTGCACCATGGCCTCACCTTCACTGCGCTGTGACCAGGGGGGTACATAGGGGTCAGAGGTAGCATCGCTACCGGCCCCAGCCTAGGGGGCCCAAACGCCCTTTTGCCACTAAGGCACACAGCATTGTAAGTGGCACATCGTAGCTGGGGGGGCCCAATTTTTATTTTTGCCTAGGGCCCAGAGGGTTCAAAGTTTCCCTCTGGCGTACCATACAAATATATCCAAAACCCCTAAGTTGGATTTTCACCCATTATCTTTGCCTTCCCGACTTTTTTCCAATTTTCACTTGGCCCTAAAAGCTTGTGATCCCATATGGTCTGAAATCGAATCCTATAAGCTACGTCGCTTTAAATGCCACAACAAATGACATGTATAATCTCCATGTGGGGGAAGGGGGTGAGTGATGTATTGTGACACTGATAGGAAATCTGTGCAATGCACACAAGCTAGGTTTCCATGTGCAGTCACTGGAATACAAGGGAGAGTATAATGCATCACTTTAGAGAAAATGCATTTGATATAGAGGGAAGAAAGTTAAAGCTTAACTGTTCACTTCACCTAAAATATAGGATTCAAAGAATCCTATATTCCAATGGCACACTCCTGGGGGTAAACTGATTTGGCTGACCATGTACAGCTAAAGCAGCTCCACCATCTGTGAACCCTGCAACCATCTCCTCATACCTCAGCTTCACTGTGACAAAGGGATATAAGATGCTGAGATACACTGCGATCACTCAGGTATAGACTTATATTTACAGGCTGATTAACCATAACATTTATACCACCTGCCTAATATTATGTAGGTAATGCTTACTTGCCGACTTGCCGGGTTTTAAAAGGATGTGGTTTATGCAGGGCTCACCTCACTATAGTTGTTCCAATATGTTTTGGGGGCATTGCTGGACATGATATTTCTTGGGCTTCAAGGCTAAAATATCCCAGAATGAAGAGTACAAAGGTTGGAAAGTATAAGGTTATATCAAGGTATGTATTCCATAAGACCTCTGAAGGTGCTCTGGTTGTGTCTAAAAGAGTCCAATTACCTTAGGGAACCCTGCCCCTATGAAGGGGTGGTCTTGGTCTGTACAATATTTGGGTAGGTGGTAACATTCACAGGATGCCAGGAACCAAGGTTTTCCAGCAGAACATCACCAAGCAAATCACACTGCCTTCGCTGACTTGTCTTCTTCCCATAGGGAATCCTGGTACAATCTTTTTCCCAGCTATAAAAAGAGAATTGTATTTATCAGACCAGGTGACCTTCTGTCATTGCTTCATGGCCAGGTTCTGGTGGTGGACAGGGTTTAGCTTGGGCCAACTACCATTGCTTCATGGCCAAGTTCCGGTGGTGGACAGGGTTTAGCTTGGGCCATCTACCATTGCTTCATGGCCAAGTTCTGGTAGAAGACAGGGTTCAGCTTTGGCCATCTACCATTGCTTCATGGCCAAGTTCTGGTAAAAGACAGGGTTCAGCTTTGTCCATCTACCATTGCTTCATGGCCAAGTTCTGGTAGAAGACAGGGTTCAGCCTGGGCCATCTACCATTGCTTCATGGCCAAGTTCTGGTGGTGGACAGGGTTCAGCTTGGGCCATCTAACCAGTCTATGGGGCACCATACACCGCAAGCTGTGGTGCCCTGTGTGTACGGATACCTTTCTATCATAGCCAGCTGGGACTTTTTCAGCAATTTTTATTACAGGGATTGGACCAACTGGTCTGGCCTTCACTCCCCTTGCACATACATGAGCCTTAGGCACACCTGACCCTGTTGCTAATTTATTGGTTGCACTTCCATGAACCATTTTTGGTAAGTGCTATAGACTGTACACTGGGAACACCTCACAGGACCTGCTGTTTTGGAAATGTTCTGACCCAGTCATATACTGTAGACATCATACTTTTTTTTCCTGATTTCAACACATTAACTTCACGAACTGACTGTTCACTTGCCACCTTATATATACTTGTGATAGGCACCATTGTCATGAGATAATTGGTATAGATTAATAGTTTGTACACGGGTTGCATTTAGCTTTCAGCTTTTCCAAGGACCTGAATAGCAAGTTATGTCATGGTGTGTTCCTCACTACTATACTACTGCATAACAAGACCAATATTTCATTCAGGACTGTAGGAAAGATCACTGGCACTACCCATAAGACCTGGAAAAGTGGCCACATTTTCACTCACCTTTTCCAGAAACGGATATAGCTTGAAAAAAATAATTTTTTTTTTTACATTTTGATTAAACAACACAAGTTATTGTCAGATTAAATTTGGCTGAATGATGGATGGAGGCAGATACATTACTTGATGTACATGGGCCTTTGTAACAACTCCCATATACCTACCATGTCTCACTGTTAATGCTGGTGTCTTCTGCGCCTACTACTTATGTAACACTATGGCAATGCTTCTAGACCCAGAGTCCAGCTTCTTAAATCCTGGTGATAATGCAAAATCAGATGTCAGGGAAGATGTAGCTGTCCATACATATTACCTGCAGCAATCATAAGTATTGCATGGCCTCCCTACAATGCATGTGAATGACAAACCATGAAATACATGGGGGTAAACTGGGTCCTACTTAATAGTCTTACCCACAATACATGGGGATGACCTAGGTCTTCTTTAATAGTCATTACCCACAATACATGGGGATGACCTGGATCTTCTTTAATAGTCATTACCCACAATACATGGGGATGATCTGGATCTTCTTTAATAGTCATTACCCACAATACATGGGGATGTCCTGGATCTTCTTTAATAGTCATTACCCACAATATATGGAGGCAAACTGGGAACTATTTAATAGCATACTTGCCAACTTTTGAAGTTGGAGGTTTTGAGCTGTACGTGCTGCCCCCAAAATTTGCATCATCATGACTGCTTTATATCAAGCTCTTTACAAAAGACCACACCTACTACACTCAACTGTGTAACCGCTCTGGAAGAAAGATTATTCAGGGTTTTGCCGTCACCCAGCTCTCCTGGACTTTGGATAGCCTATTCAGCATTCAGGGGAGCTAGGAGATGCCGTCAAACTGTGCTAGAACTTAAACCATTACACTACAAACAATATTACCACCTTACATTGACCATGTAGTGGTAGCTACTAGTGTACACAGGTTTTAAACTACTGCCATACAGTGACCATATAGGGCAGACTGAATATTACCACCATATAGTGATCATATAGTGGTAGATACCAGTGTACACAGGCTCTGCAGACCGTATATTACCTCCATACAGTGAACATATAGTGGTAGTTACCAGTGTACACAGGCACTGCAGACTGTATATTACCGCCATACAATGACCATATAGTAATAGATACAAGTGATTGCAGGGCAGTTACATCCAAGGACTCACAGGTGACGTCTTCTATGACTGGGGTTGTTCTCTTTCCCTTTTCTTCTCCATCCTGTCCAGAATGCAATGACAACTTCACCCAGCCATGACTTGCCCCTGAAGAATTTACCAAACAAACATCTTAGAATTCTAATTTTCCAACACTTCTCTACCTCTGCTCACCATTGTACAATCTCCACATGGATTGATAGGTGGGTAGGTTATGGGATGATAGGTTGAGGTGGTAGGGAGTGATATGTGGAGGTGAGGGGGGCTATGGGGTGATGGATGGAGGCGATGGGGAGTTTATGTGATGATAGATGGAGGGGATGGGGGTGATAGGTGGAGGTGAGGGGGCTCTAGGGTAATATGTGGTGGGGATAGTTGAGCATATAGGGGGTTTATAGAGTAGTAAGTGGGGATGACGGAGAGTTTGCGGGGTGATAGGAGTTAGGAAAGTTGGGGTGATAGGTAGGGGTTGTATTTTGTGTTACACTAGGATGCATGAAAAAAACTTTGAGATTCTTAGTTCACACGTCTTGATCAAAAAATGTTTAAGCCACCGCCGGCTTACAACGGGATCTCAAGGCGGGTGGTCCTACTCTATTTTTACCTCTCACTAGAGTCAAATTCAGACTTCTCATTGGGTCAACCGACCTCCATAATCCAGAGAGAAAAATAAAAAAAAGCACCAAACTTGCAAGCAAACTGCACTGATATAACAGCCTGTGGAAGTGGACGGGGTGCAAGAGACCAAAATGGAGGCATCCATTCCTCCCCATATAGTTTAAAAGCAATATGTGCCAAATACAATGTATAGTTCTGCACAAAAAAAAACATTTCTGAAAAACACAATGTGAACCTGGGTGCCTGGATTATGGAGGTTGGTTGACCCAACGAGTAGTCTGAATTTGACTCTAGTGAGAGGTAAAAATAGAGTAGGACCACCCACCTTGAGATCCCGTTGTAAGCCAGGGGTGGCTTAAGCATTTTTTTTATCAAAACGTGTGAACTAAGAATCTCAAAGTTTTTTTCATGAATTGTAGATAGCATAAATGCTTCTTTAGAGGTTTCCATGTATTTTATAGCCCTTTTAGCAGATGGTGTGCCACTGGTATTGGAATGCATGTATACACATATGCTGCAGCCAAGCCAGTGGCACCCAGGTTCACATTGTGTTTTTCAGAAATTTTTTTTGTGTGCAGAACTATACGTTGTATTTGGCATATGTTGCCTTTAAACTATATGGGGAGGAATGGATGCCTCCATTTTGGTCTCTTGCACCCTGCCCACTTCCACAGGTTGTTATATCAGTGCAGTATGCGTGCAAGGTTGGTGCCTTTTTTTGTTTTTCTCTCTGGATTATGGAGGTCGGTTGACCCAATGAGTAGTCTGAATTTGACTCTAGTGAGAGGTAAAAATAGAGTAGGACCACCCGCCTTGAGATCCCATTGTAAGCCGGGGGTGGCTTAAGCATTTTTTGATCAAAACGTGTGAACTAAGAATCTCAAAGTTTTTTTTCATGTATTGTATATAGCATAAATGCTTCTTTAGAGGTTTCCATGTATTGTATAACACTATATGCATAACACAATTTTGTTGAGAAGTGGGAGAAAGGACTACATAGCAAAGGTTACAGGTACAGTCTTTGGGGGGGGGGGGGGGCAGAGGACCATTGCCCTGGAGTTTTGTGCTGCACGGGGCGGCCCAACCCCCCAGAATCATATAGTGCAGGTTAAACTCAATACCCTGCAACCCCAGAAGATCAGCTGCAGGTATGATCTTCAGGGGTTGCAGGGGATAGAGTTTAGTACTTTCATGTTTTTTGCAGAGTTTACCCTTCGGATTATGCCAAACTTCTTAGACAATATTGGACCAATGTTGGATCCATTTAGTAAATAAAATGGTCAATGAGGGCTTATGTTGGGGAGTGTTTATTTGGATAAAAGTTTTTGGGTACGTTTCATTTCTATGTTTTATTTTTCCATTTAATTCCAGTGTTAGTAATGGAGGCGTCTGACAGATGCCTCTCCATTACTATCACTGGGGCTTGTTGTCAGCCAGCGGTGGTCTTTGTCACTCAACATTGACACTATTACCCCAGTATGCAACGCACCAGAGATACATGACAGAGCCGGGTTACCATCACATGTGACGGTCTGCTTCTGGGGCACTGCACTGGTATTTTTAGAGTTGGAAGAGACCAATATCCATGGATCTTCCCATTCTGATAGTATCAGGAAGAAGCTGTCTGTTTATTTTTTTCAAAAATTGTTTATCTATTGAGAATCTAAAAATGGGCAACTACCGTAATCATTAAAGTGGATGTCTATGTTTAGATTCTCAATAAATAAATAATTTTCAGGAAAAAAAAACGACACAGGGTCCCCCCCTATTTTCCATACTCAGCCAAGGTAAGTATTAGGTTGCAGCCTGATACTATCAGAATAGTCTGTCAGATGCCTCCATTACTAATAAAATGTGAAAAATGGGGGGAAAAAAACACTGACACTAAACATACACACAAAAAAAAAAATAACTAAACACCCCCTGACAACAGTTCTCTTTAACCATTTTATTTGAAAATATAGTTCCAAGGCTGATCTGATGTAGTCCACTGAATCTGAAGTAGTCCAGAAAGGAGAGCCAGTAAATAAACCGAAACATTACACATATACATAGGCCATGTAGCCTTTTCAACATCCAGGAAAGCTGGGACACCCATTGCCCACATTAAACAACCAGCTTTCCATGGAAAAACTAGGTGCCACTTTTGAGTGTCACCCAGCTTTCCTGGATACTGGTTAGGCTACCTAGCATCCATCAAAGCTGGGTTAGAGACAAGCACCAAGGCAGGAAGCAGGAGATAGGTGACAGGGGATAAAAGACACCCCACAACTCCTGCACCGTGCAACATGTCTCCAGTAACCACAGAACATACGCCACAGAGGGCAGGAGACACCCCGCAGGGGACAACTACCTCCTGCGACCTGAAGAGGTCACGCAATGAATGGAAGCCTGCTCCCATTCCCTGCGTAGCATCTTCAGCAGTCTTCTGCCCCCCTTCTGTGGTGGGACTCACTAAGTTCTGCAGTAGGAAGAAAGAGGACGGCAATGCAGGATAACCCGGGAGTAGGGGGTGGGGGCAGGTGAGTAGTGTCACATCCCTGACCTATCAGATGGCATGCATGTCCCATAAACGCCAGTTGCGCAGGAGCAGCAAAACGTTTGATGCTACTCTGACTCCGCTCTCCATTTGCAGGAATCCAGGACAGTTGATAAGTATGTTTAATCGTCATTACCCCCACAATACTGGGGGGGACTAGGGTCCTCTTTACTGAAAACTGCCCCTTCATCAACTCTTTATAACATATGCCAACATTTTTCAAAATTTTAAAAGGCTCGCTAAACAGGATAGGCCAAAAGAAAAGAAGGACATATACAATTTTCTATCACCAATGGACAAAATACCCAATCCGCAAAAGGACACATTTATTCTCCCAAAAAGAAGTACATTATACTATTAGGCTATGTTCACACGGCGTAATTGCGGGGCGTACAGTACGGCCGCAATTACGCCGGGCAATTTGGGAGTCGCACCGATCAGCGCGTACTTGCGCGATGTGTGGGGGGGGGGGGGGTGTCAGGCCGCCCGCCCCTTTTTTATGACATTCCAATTAAATCGCCGGCGCGTATTCGCTGAAAGTAATTGACATGACACTTATCTCCCCGCGCGTATACAGTTAAAGATTTGTATGTACGAGCGTGAGGGGAAAGGCGTAAGCATAGTTCTCTAAAAAGAGCTATGGATTTTCGTAATTTTTCGGCAAAGCATCTCGCCGGTATTTGAAACGCAAATACGACGCGAAATGCCCCCAAAATTTTCCCGCGTGAACATAGCCTATAGTATTTATTACACTTCTTTCTATAAATTCTTTTATAAAACTTATTATAGCATTTGATATTATTTTCTTAAATTGTATTATACCAGTACAGTATGTGTATATTTTTTCTATTAATATTGTTTTTATACCATTATAGTATTTATATTTTTCTGTTATTATTATACTAGTACAGTGTGGATTATGAAAATATTTATATTATATTTTGATGATATTTGTAGGTTTTTTTATATGAAATTTTTATTATCATACTTAATATTTGTATATTATTTTCTATAAATATTTATTGTTATTTGATATTTTTTAAAACAAAAATT